>JALRMA010000345.1:0-77615 GCA_023638005.1 Forsythia suspensa
TTCATCTCCTTGGTTTTACTTAAGATAGTTCTTAAAACCTCTATAAATGAGAAAGTTTCGATGATTGCAAAACTTGGAATGACTAACTTAAACTCATATTTTCCGTGTATGTCATGAAGAAGAACCCGAATTCTTGAACTTGGCTAATAGTCTTGGTGTCTATCATCTTGAAGTCTAAGAATTTTTCAAATGAATTTCTTCGTCCATCTTGCTTGTTTTTTTCTCCAAAGACCCCCAAAGTTCTTTTTGGATTTAATAACACTATAAACACCGATAGTGTATTGTCCAAACCATTCAAAATATAATTCTTACATAGAAAATCCGAGTGCTTCCATGCATCTAAGGTTATAAGAGACCTCTATTATTTGGTTCTTCTTGAATCGCATGAGCATCTTGGTGAAAAATCTTGCCAAGTTTAAAGTGGTCAAATAGAATAGCATCTTCTTGTCATCTTTTGAAATCTACACCCTAAATTTTCGGTTTTTCTCCATGGGTTCCGGGAGTTTGAATTGGAGCCACATGTTGAACTGGGGTTGTACCATTAGTCGGAGAAAAACTTTATTCCCTCAAACCCATTTGTAAAAGTTCAACAATTTAATTAGATAAAACAAACAAATTATTATTATAAAATGCACTAAACACGTTTTATGAGTATAATGCACTAAGATTGAGTCATATGATAATTTAAGACTTAAATACATATGAAATTCAATAAATTCTAACACTAAAATTAAATGCCAAATTTAGATTGAAATTGAAATATAGATTTGTAATAAGTAAATTCACAACAATGAAGATAAGAAGCGAGTTCTATAAGTAAGAACGGAAAATTTAATTTACGAACTTAAATGTTAAAGCAAAATAATTTAATATCCTTTGGTAAATGTACTATTTTAACAATTAAAAGATTCGACGATGTGTAGGGGCGAAACCTTTTGAGACAAAATCCCACAAGGGTGTTTGATTTATGAAGATTACATTATTAACAAAGGATGAAAGAACAAAACGAAATGCCTCCAAGGGGCACAAACCCGGAATCTTTGCAAAAAATACTTAAACGAAAGGGAATAAAATTACATTTTCTTTTTTTGGAGTTGTCTTGTTCTCTTTTCCGTTCAATCTTCTTTTTTTATACTTTATCAAACGGTTTTCTTCAATCTCGTCAAAACGCCGTCGCCAATAACTACCCACTTCCTCCATGATGGTTCAACGCCGAACTCCCGAGGCGGGGAAATGATAATAGAGAAGGAAAAGTTCAAAACTTACTCCATAAGGTAACTAATTGTTCTAGTTGCCCAACGCCCGGTGTTCTTTAGGCCAATATACTGGTCATATGCTTGGGTACTTTCTATGGGCCCATACATACAAATTTACTTAAGTTTCTTTCTTGAGCCCTTATTCTTTTGTACATCAATTTTCCCCAATATGGCTAATTAATATAATCACTTATTAATTAGCCATATTCACTACATTTCATCTTGAAAAGTGCGTTTGGGCCATTCGATATCCCAAGTGCAATTTATATAAACCCAAAAAAGCCACTACATTGCACCAATAACCACGTTCGCTTCCATCACGTCCGGCCTCTTTCTTCCTCTATAAAGGACACTATTCATCTTCTCCGATTTCACATTCACTTTTCAAACTTGTCATTACCTTTGAAATCCTTTCAATTTTTTAAAAAATGGCTCGCAAAACTCCCTAAAATTGTACCACTAAGATTTTGAGACCTCCTAACTTTATGTAAACCCATCGTGCCTTCTACCTTCTAGGCCCGATATTAACGAGTTCTATTTGGGCCCGTCGTTCAAGGATGCGGACTCTATTGGGCGAGTGGTGTGTTCTTCCTTGCACCCAAGAACCTCTTTTTGGACCCTTCTTTGGCCAATACGAAAAGAGCATTCGGATTGGCCTAAAGGATATCACTTTCGCCTCGGCATGCGATTGATGAAACATGGCCCAAAGCGTTTTGATCGTGCTAAATTTCCGACCTTAAAATTGCTACCGCCTCCACTTATGACCGTCCTTTTCCAATCGCCGGTTTCGGTCTTAGTACAACACTTTTATTTTTCCTCTTGGCCCAATGTCGATTACCTTAAGGAATGTTGGCGATTTGGTTAATCTTCCCCTCGATACCACTTCTCCCGCTATCGATATCCTCCTTGCTCCAAGATTTGATAAGAAATATCGTTCCTATTCGGGCATGGGAGCTTTATGACAACCGAAAGACCCACTCATGCAGGCGTTAGCCTTCCTTGGTTTGGCTGTGGTATATTCTTTGTGTACCTAAAACCTTCTATAGCCTATTTCCCCGGAGTTGGTCCGGTAGGTCTTTGAATCTCGTTTTTGTTTATGGCCGCTTTTAAGGCATGGCTTACCTTCAACATCAACGAGGAATGCTTCTCCCACTGGAAGTGGGCCTCTTTCTCGCTCAATTGTGGTTGAGAGCATACTTTCCACAACTTGGTATTCCTTGATACCCCTCGGCCGATGAATTGTTTGGGTGGTTATCAACCAATTAGCCCTGACGTCTAATCGAGATGTCTTCACATTCTTTTATAACTTAAATTCAATTTCTTTCTTTTCTTTTTTTTTCATCAAATCCCAATCTCGTTCAACCTCTTCTTACTCGAGAAGTGAGTCCCTACCCATTTGGGCTCAAACTTGTTCAAATTGTTTCATGACATTCCGGGAAAATGCGGGGGTGAGTCTATCCCGTTTTTGCCCGCCTCGGTTTGGCCAAACTTGGCCTATCCCTCCATTGAAAAGCTTCTAGGCGCTTTCATACTATCACAAAAGTAAATCAGGCCATAGATGAACATAATGTTTCTTTGATGGGGTTTTCTTTGGCTCCTTTTAATCCCACTGTCGTTCATCCTCTCTTTGAGCAATTTTGGCCTTCGGAAACGTGGTTTTCACTACCAACGCAACCATGCTTTCCATATACTCGGGATCAAGGTCTTCCATAACTTCTATTTCTTCTACTCCTATTCCTATTCCTCTGCCTCTAAATTAAACATCCCGCTCCTTCTTCTTCTCCCAAAATCTCCAACAATGCGTACTAGATGCTCCCGATTTTCGCTCAATCGGTTCTCCTCCCTCCAGTCAAAGATGCATCCACCGTAAATTAACGTTGGATTCATCGGATCAACCGATGATAATAGTGATGATGATGATGTCTCCTATGACCGAAGAAAGGTAATATAATTTCCCTTTATTTAAAGAACAATTTATATAGATATTGATATTCTATTTGTGCTCTAAACTAGAAGGGCCCATTTCTCCTTTGAAAGATTCTACCCGACCTTCAATTCCTCCTTCTTAGCCATTCATGGGTGGATTTGCCGAAAGGATTTGAAGATCCCCACTTGATCGTCCGGCCGGTTGGAGAATCTCCATCATTTCCCTCCCAGCGGGCGGATGGTAATATGTGCAATATTTATGATATTTTTCTAATTTCACCATTTGTCATGGCGTTACTCTTGAACTTATCATTGTTCGCCCTTTGCGAAAGACCGTTGATTTGTCGGTTGTACAAGAACCAACCTCATAAAGATGGATCTTAAGCCAAATCGCCCATGGCCATTTCTTCCTTCTTCTTCAAAACCTTTGGGTCAATTCATGAGGTAGTCTTCTTTTGATTCACTTTACATTGTTTATTGTCATGAGGATGCTAAGTAATCGTTTTACCTTTACGGGATACCATCTTGCGCCTATTCAAGACTAGTTTACATCGGGAACAAGTGAAGGCTAGCCCGCTCGTTCATCCCACCGTCGTCCTTCTCAATCCGCCTTTTCTATAGAAAACATGAACATTCTTTGGCGAGAATACACTTCTTTCATGGATATGGATATATCACACGCATCGCTAACCAAGAGACAAATTTGGCGTTTAACGCCAAATGGAAACTTCCTTCAGCCTCCACGGACCTCAAGTTATCTTTGAAAATCATTCATCGGAGATAAGTGCTTTTGGCTAAAAATGTGGAACTCAAAGAAAAAACTCAATATGTCTGTGTTGAAAAGGAATTCAGGAAATCGACCAAGCTAAAACAACTTGACGAGATTTCTTAGGTTATGGTTGAAGATTCTTTGATGATGAGTTTGGTGCTCGATGAGAGAAATTCAAGAAAAGATGGACGGTAAGGCTAGATTGGCCGAAGTGCAATGCTTCTCGGGAAGTTGACGAGCTAGATCCTTGCTTGAGTGGGGTCTAGAAGGGACGAAGGAATTATGGATAAACTATTCCCATGAACAACACGATGAATGGGAGAAGCTTAAAGGATGTTATTTGGGGAAAGTAATTTAAGACTTGAACTTTCTAAGGACAATTTCTTTTTTGTTTTATCTTATTTCACTTTGTAATGATAGCCAATCATGGCAACCAAATTATCCAATGAAAAGTAGTTTTATTCATTTATAAGTGTCCTTTAATGTTAAACATCTAATTGTTCAAAATCCCAAATTGATGGAACATATTTCTTTAAATATTTACCATTAATAGACCTCATGCCTCATACCATCCAAATTTTCTAGATGATATGCTCCATTTGGTAACACCTTACTTATGGTCCTTCCTAATTTGGCCATTTTCCAAACTTTGGACTACTACTATCTAATGGGAGTATCGCTTCGACCAATTCATTGCACTAAAACACTTGGCTATAACTTTTTATTAAATACGAAGCTATTTTTCTTTTTGAATTTGCAATCTATCTAAGATGTTCAACTTTAATTGCTAATTCCAATAAATTGAACAGTAGCTCTTCATGTTCGTCGTCATCTCGCTATTTTGCAACGACTGATCGATTGCATTAATTTCCATAGCGCCCGCCTCTTGCCCATAAGGGGAAAGGAGTTACTTTAGTGCTAGATCGTGGAGAAGTTCTATAAGCCCTAACGCCTATTCAAACACTCATGCCAATCTGGCATTTTCGCCTATCATTTTCCTTATGATATTCTTCAAAACTTTATTTGCGATTCTACTTGGCCATTAGATTGGGGAATAAGGTGTAGAGTTTGCCAACTTAATTCCAAACTCGCTCAAAAATTCTTTCACTTGACTCCCATTTAAAGAAGTTCCGTGATCCATGACTAAAGTTTGAGGTATCCCAAATCTATATGATATGATCACGAATGAACCCTATAACATTTCCTTGAGAGATTTCCTTTAAAGGTATCGCCTACCCATTTAGTGAAAAATCAGAGCGACTATTACAAAAGTGTGCTATTTGGACGATGGGGATAAATCTTTCATATCGATCTATCGCCCAACCTTGAATGGCCATGGTTTAATAATAGGTACCATTTCCTTCTGCATCCTTTGGATTGGGCCATGTTTTGACACTCAAACAACTCTTAGCATTTAACACACGACGCCCATTTTAGGCCAAAATATCCCTCCTAACGATCAACCACCTCTTTTTGGCGCGATGTGCTCCATATCCCTTCACACCGCCATCACCACTTTAGCTTCTTGTAAATTTTGCATCTCAAAAGCACACCATCGGGTTTCTTATATAACTCTCCATCGACCAGATAGTTCAATAGCGTAATTTTACATTCCTATCATTCTTCTTATGTTCTTCCAAGAATCTTTGTATTTCTTCTCTCCAATCCATTCGCTCCATCTTGTATACAATGCACATTAATCTCTTTGCCCTTTGTTGAACTACGGGCAATATCAATATTGGCGAATCCTTATTTAATATTTTGGAATAACCCGATGCCATTTGGGCCCATTTGCCAAATCGTTATAACCCTATTAACGTATTGAAGCTCTACTTGGTCGAATTGTCCAATAGCTTTTGGCGATGCCATATTGGCTTATGAAATCACTTTGACATTTGAAGTCGCCATTCAATTGATAAATTACTAATTGAGAATCACCCATAAGCACATTTTGTCCCAACTCTAATAATAAATCTAAACCCACAATCAATGCCCTTTTACGATTATTAGTACAATTTCATTCAAAGCGAAAGCAAATTTTAAAACCTAATGGGTTTATTGCACTACCTCTACTCCTGCACCTCCGGTTTTGACCCGTCAAAGTATAAAATCCAGATTTCAACTCGAGCAATCGACTTCTTCAATTTCTTTAGGCCGCTAAGCATGGATGATCGGTCAAAAGTTAACCAACCTTGATTTTTCTGACCTTTTGGGGTATGAATCGTATTTCAAATTGCGGGCTAAAGTCCAAAGACCAACCTTTGATGCAAAATAGGGCGAGAGAACATGTACTTAACCAAATTCACTTTAGAGATTAAGTAAATAGTCACGGGCATAAGTAAGCCCTTAATTTAGTACATGTAAAATATAGAGCAAGACATAATTTTTCAATAGCGAATAATTACATTCACATGTTGTTAATCGTCTACTAAGGTAATATATCCCCTTTCTTCTCCAAATTGATCATCTTGGGTGACCATCCATATTGATTCCCTGTTCCCGTATGTAAACTTTCATTGGCAGCCTGGATAGGTGAAACTAACACTGGATTTGATAGATATTCTTCAAGCTATGAAAAGCCTCTTGATGCTCTTTTTCCGGATGAAATCGTCTTGATTTTCAACTTCAAAAGAGGCAAAAAGCTTTCCCCGCACATTAGAGATGAAACATCGTAAAAGTTCACTTGTCCAAATTTTGCAATTCTTTTTTTCTTAGGTGATTTAGCCCCTAAAATGGCTTTTGCTTTATTTTATCAAGTTCAATTCCTCTTTCATGTACTAGAAACCCTAGGAAATTTCTCATTAACACCAAATGCACATTTCAAAATTCAATTTTAATTTATCTTGTCTCATCCGTTCAAATGATCGTTTCAATTGTTGGAAATGGTCTTCTTCTTTCAACGATTTGACCACTATATCATCAACATAAACTTCAACAAATTCTCCTATCATATCATGAAAAATCAAATTCATTGCCCTTTGATAAGTGGCTCCGATTTTTTAAACCAAAAGGTTACCACCCATTCAAAACATCCAACACCCGGGCATGAATGCGTTTATGTACATCTTCTTATATATAAATTTGGTTGTATCTTGAATATCCATCTATAAATGAGTACATCATGTGCCCGGATTGAGTCCACTAAAGAATCCACCGTTGGCATTGGATATTCATCTCAGGCTTTAAATTCAAATTTAAATCTATTAAACCTTACTACCATTTTTCTTTGATCGTACAATATTGGATAACCATTCAACATATCTTTCTTAATAAAACCCCTTTAACAATCGTTCTATTTCTTTTTTACTTGGGTAATACATTAGGAGCAAAGCGCTGGGGTCTTATGAGGTTTAAATGTGGTTTGGTTGGCCCATTATTACCAAATCTTTATCTAATCCGGGATGTGTTCATATTCCCAAGCAAAACAATCTTTGTATTCTTTTAACAAAGCAATTACGGTCACTTACCCTTTAAGCATTTGGACAAACGTTCGATCTTCTCGTTCATCCCCAATATTCACTTTTACCAAAAGATCTTGTGCTTGGGTCGGGCTTCATAACTCCTATCACATCGTCCCCATTTCTTGTAGTAATGCCTTATGCGTCCAAACAATCCACCTTATTAACTTCGAATATTCTTTAACTCGAACACCGCTAACTTGTTCTTTAAAATTTTTAAAGCCACTTTTTTCATTTCTTCTTGACCTTTTCGAGGCCATTGACTTGGCTTTGACAACTGGGTGGCCATATTCTTCAACATTTATTGTCTTTTTAATTATTGGCTCCTCAAGGGCCCTATGTTTGGCCTCATTTGATCAAACATTTAAAATGCATCCGATAATGATTCTTGCTTTTTGGATGATTAAATTTCTTCCCATCTTGGACCACCCTCAGGGTCCATAATTTCATACATGAACTTCTCGGGCCGCCTCTGACAAAAGGCCATGATCTGCCCTTTCCTTCACCTTTATCATTCCAAAAACTAGACATTGATGGGGGCGAAGGTATACAACGATTTCCATGAATCCATCTCTCCAACAACACATTGTAGCTAGTCGGCCCTATTACAAAGAATATTGTGGTTTTAGTGATAGTTCCTCCCCATCTAACGGCATTATTCCTTTGGCGGTTGCCCTCCATTGAAGCTTGTAAGAATAACCCGAGGGATTAAATTACTCCGCTTTGCAAATTTCTTTATCATTGGATGGAATGGTATTTATAAGGCCCCCATTGTCAATGAGAACTTTGCTCTTGGGATGCCATTGACTAAAGCTTTTACATATAATGGTCTTAAATGTTTGGTTAATTGGCGTTGGCTTCTTGAAAATGACTTTTCATTTCCTCTATCTCTACCTCTTGCTTCCCATCATCTTTTGGATCAACTTCCTGCCAAATTAACGTGCAACATTTGCGATCTTCTTCCCTTACAATTTCTATGTCGCTCTTCTTGTCAACTTTGTAGGGGTGGCAATATCATTGAGGTGGTCCATACTTTTGGGCGTGGTACCCTTATTTTTCTCTTAGGTGTCCCGTATAATCGTAATAATCAAAGATCGCCCGATGATTCGAATAAATCTACTTCTGGACACCTTCTTGATATAGTTGTTTGAGATTGTTATATGAGACCCTCTTTTTCTTCTTTCCGATTCCGTCAATCTCTTCTTCAACATCGGTCAAACCATCATCTTCTTCTTCCTCCATATATCTGACTTCCCTTCTTCCTCACATTCCAACGGCGCTTTTTCTTCTTCTTTTTGTGGCTCCTCATCTTCCTTACTTTTAAACTCATTCAAGCAAATACTTATTAGGGGCCGGGGCAAAAACCAAATTGAATAGTGATAGATTGTCCCGGATCATCTTCATTTTCATCTTTCGGTCTTTCAAATCTCGATCTACGGAAGAATCTTGGTAATTCTTTTGAATCCCAGTTGTGTTCTTTCTCATCTTGAGACTTTCTTTAGCAACCCTTGGACTCGGGCATTTTGGGAACTATCTCTTGTTGTTGCCTCATTATTCGTCCATAATTCCTCGATGCGCTTTGTTGCCGGTCATTTGATCAAAGGGTATCATCCTTCCCATATATTGGAATGAGTGCCATACATTTGATCGATGGGGTGTGGGATTCTATTGTTGAGCATTGGTCTTGCCATGGTCACCACCACAGGGCCGCCATCATGCATCGGCCCGATTGTCTTTCAAAAGGGGCCTTGGTACATTTCTTGAATAGGGAAATTTGGGGTCATGCTAGGATTATTGTGGCGTCCCCATACTCCCATTTTATCTTCATTTTCATTTATTTCTCTACCATCCAACACAACATTTTTTCGTTCCTTTCAACTTCTTTGCCTTTGAGGCGTTCGAACACACTTGGATGTTGTTCAAGATCTTCGTCTCCATTATCGACTACCAATTTGAACTTAGGTAAACCACTTTGAAACCATATCATATTTACTCCAAGTGGCATGGAAAAGGATTCTCATCCACTACCATCTTCTTTTTAGCTTCAAAAGTGATTAGTCCGATTCAATGGCATCTGTAATACATGACGAAAACCAAACAATTATTAGTTGTATGAGACCATGCATTATACTTACAATATTTCTTATCCTTAATTTGCTCGGGTTTGGAATTTGTGTTTGTCGCTCGTTTATTTGTTTGTCTTTATACAATCATCAAATATAGTATCGCTTTGGTTATATCGAAAAAGCCTAGCCTTTTGCTTGGATCTCTTATAGGCTCATTTTTACCGTCGTTCCGAGTTAATCACTGGGGAAGCATCCATTCCTTTAACCAATTCCCGGAACATTTCGGTTTGATCGTAATATTGTCCAATATGACGTCAAGTTTGGGTCTCTTAGTAAGTCCTTTGCTAGAATTTTTCATTTGTTCTTCTTCTCTTATTAAACGTCCTAATCACGTTGGGTTAATTGAAAAAGATCGAAAACTCCCTATCCGAAATTTCTTTTTAAATCGAAACTTAAACAACTTTGAGCGATCTTAACAAACTCCTTTTCGGTAAGGGACCATTTACTCCTAGGTTTAAATCAAGGAAACCTTCCCCCATTTAGTTGGCATTTGAAAATTAAATCGGCCGGGAACCAACTCGATTTTATAGAATTGAGCATGGAAAATGCCTAATTGTTGCCCGTCAGAATTTTGGGTAAATTAATGAACCATGAGAAGGCTATTCCAGCGAACTAGGAAACAACCTCATTTTATGATAATCATTTACTTCACCACATTGTAATATAAATCGCCCAATGTTCCAACGTTGAGACCCTCCTAAACCGTGAACAATGAAAATTGGCACTTTATAACCTCTAGGCCATGGATATGCTTTCTATCCAATCGGGATATTTTCTATAGGTTGGCCTAAGGAAAGGCGATTCAAAAACCATCGATCTTGCATTATCTCTCGATTTGGTGTCTTAAAGCCGTGTTGGGATCATATGGGACTCCTATAGGTTGGTTCAAAGGGCATCATTTGAGGTCTATTATTTAGCCTCGGGTTTGTGGCAAAAAATTATTCAAGGTATTATGCCATTTACTTGGACATTTGCCCCCCTAAAAGCGTGTTGCGTTTTGTCCTATATTTGGGATGTTTTCTCTGCTTCGGGCTATCCCAAGTTGGACAACCCAACATTATGACCACTCAAATTGGTCATTCCGCCCTCCTTGCATTTGCGTTGATGGTATAAAGGTGATTTTATTCCCGACTAGGATTCAACGTTGGGAAAGTGCCTCGATTGTCGGCTTGAAATGATTCCCCACACTTGGCAAATTCGATTGACATATTTGGCCCCTAACTTATTCATAAGTTCATTTAAAGTGCCTAATTGCTTGGCCATGTTTATAATGCACATTTTCATTTTGAACAAACTTTTCCATATCATGAACATTTTGGGCTTAATTGTCCCCGACATCTTGTGTGAGTTCGCCAAGCACGATGGTGCGTGGACTCAATTCCTCATTGGTTCATAACGACTTTGATTTTGTCCCTCCGTTGTCGGTGTATTTTGCTGCTCTTCATATCGCCGATCCGGATTGGATTAGGTTTTTGGCTCCTTATCGAATTCTTGTGAGGCATATTGTTTTACTTTCTTGTATCTTCCAACACCAAAAGTGTCCCCTCAAATTGTTTTAAAATGTACTCTTTGCTAACAATTAAAAGATTCGACGATTGTAAAAAGCCAAACCTTTTGAGACAAAGTCCCAAAAGGTGTTTGATTTATGAAGATTACAATATTAACAAAGGATGAAAGAACAAAAGAAATGCCTCCAGGGGCACAAGCACCGGAATCGGCCAAAGAAATACTTAAAGAAAGGAATAAAATTACATTTTCTTTTTTTGAGGTTTGTTCTCTTTTCGTTCAATCTTCTTTCTTTTATACTTTATCAAACGATTTCCTTCAATCCTGCCAAAATTTGCTCGCCCAATAACTACCCACTTTCTTCCCTAAATGGCAATAACTTCCCCTTTCTCTATGATGGTTCAAGTCAAATCCGAGGCGGGAGAAATGATAAAGAGAAGGAAAAGCTTGAACGGTTACTCCATAAGGTGACTAATCGTTCTAGTCGCCCAACGTCGGGCGTTCTTTAGGCCGGGCAACAATATACGGCCTTATGTTGGGTACTTTCTATGGGTCCATCGAAAATTTACTTAAGTTTCTTTCTTGGGCCCTTATTCTTTTGTTCCAACAATATCAAAAGAAAACTTATATTTATGCCCCGATTGTTGTTTGAATATGTATATACAAATTAAAATTGCTTTAAAGTGAATGCTAACTTAAATACCAATCTTTTAAAATTAAATACATGCCGTGAATAAGGAACAAATGAATATTAACTTTTAAAGACATGCACATGATGAAATTGATGAAATTAACACGTTAACCAAATCATATTAACATATTAATCTTTTGATTATAGAAATATATATAAGGCATATAAATTTCTTAAAATTGTTGTATCTATTATACTAAAATATTATTATATATTCTATAATGATATATTTACTTGAAATATGAACAATGATAAAAAAATATCGAATGAATATTGGTAGGGAGGCTAGATTCGACTCATGTCTTTAAGCAATTTGTCCCGCCAGGTACTCACGGTAAATAAATCGTCTCCCAAGATACAACGATCTTCTTCTTGGGTAGAAGCACTTCAAACAACAAGAAAAAAATCTAATTTGTTATGTACCTCTATGTAGAATATGGATGGATGAAAATGCTTTTAAAAATCTGGGAAAACTAAAGTTTTAAAGATGAGATTGAATTATTAAATTCAGTAAGGGATCTATTTATAACGTGCAAAAGTTGTGTCGAAAAGACACAACACCTAAACTCAATTGAATAGACACTTAACGAAACGACTCAATTGAACAATTATGCTACATGCGTATCCGGATATTTATTATTGGATAATGAAATTAAAGTAAAATAAAATAAATAAATTATTTTATATTTATTTTGTCCAAAAAAATATATTGGGCCAAACACGAACCGACCACACTACAAAAATTTCACTTTTAACAATAAAATTTTTGTCGTAAAGTCATTTTAGGTTGTTTTTTGAAAAATGGTCGTCGGAGACTTTACAAGACCAAAATTTTGTTGTTAAAAATGAAATTTCTTTAGTGCGACCCCAAACCCAAACGAACCCGGCCTTGATGGGCGGGGGCGGGGCAGTGGACTTTGAATTTAATCCGATAGCATCTAAGCCTCCTCTCCTCTAAAGACTTGCGGTTCTCCTTAGAGCCCAATCCAAATCCAAACTAGAGGTATATTAGTTGGTTCCGGACTTCGGGTGGGATACACAATCCCACTTAGTACAATATCCAATTATCACTTTCAAGGTATCAACTTTTGATACCAATTTCTCATTCATTCGAAATAGTTTTAAACCAAATTACCCGAGCATCTACTCCGGAGTAGAATACAACCACTATAAATTTATAACAATTGGTTATCGGGACTCTCCGAATATTTGGTCAAAATTGGTCAAACCAATTTATAAATAACTTATTTCCAACATGCAATTTATCAATAAATTATCAAGAACGGTCCGAAGGCCGGCCGAAACCTCGCGCCTCTTGAAATGTGCGATTCCCATAGTTGGCCTTCCACCACTCTCGGAATGTTCTTTTTTTGTTTATTTCATGCTTTTAATATTATAAGAATGGGATTTTAGCCGAAGCATTTGTGGGTTGTAGGACTTCTTGTGTGGCCTTTGCGATTTTGATTATGTATTTGGGGTGTTTTGGGGTACCCATGGTGGCTCGGGTCTTTTTGGGTGCCTTGCGGGGTGCATGGTGGAGTTTGGGGGTGGTGAATTCTTTGCTCCCGCTATTTTCCGGTTGTGGTGGGGGGAAGATTTGAAGTTCCTTTTTTCAATAATTATTTTATATATATAATTGTTTTAGAAAAATAAATTAAAAATTTAAGTTATGACCTAGTAATCTTGTGGCTCAAAATCGAACCGGGTTGGCCCAACAAACCAATGTGGGCGGGACTAGCCCGGCCCAATTTTTGTGTGACCCTCCATTTCGGAGAGGGTCTATCGGCCCTTTACTAGTGTCCACAACTCGATTTTAAATATTTTTTAGGAAAAATTGTCTAAAGATCACCAAGTGACTTGTTTTAAATTAGGTCCAAACAAATTTCAAAATTGTCAATAAGTCATACTCTTGAAATTTTTCATATTAATCTCAAAATTATCCATGTGATCTATATTTGCCACCAATTTTCCTTGCCCCCCCCCGCCACCAAGTCAAGAGAACATTTCGAGATCTTGTTGGATATGAATCCATCATATTAGAATATGGCTCGGCGTTTTGATATGAGAAAAACACCTTTTCCATCAAAAAAATTGAAGTCAATGGGTCGTTTATCTCCTCCAAAACTTTTTTTCTTGGTGATGGTGAACTTGGATAAATCGTTGGAGACATGAAATTCTTGGAACCCAAGCCACCGGTTTCCAGAAACATCTTCTAGCTCCAAAATTAGATTATGAATTTCTAGTATTTGGATTGGGTCTTGTGGAAAGTGGGGAATGAGATCTATTGAATAAGATGCAATTGATGAAGAAATTCTACACTAGACAATAAAGCCGGAGAACAAAATACCTTATGAGAGGAAAGAAATTCATGAAGAATTGTGAGTTTCATAATCATAAGAAAAACAAGATTTTCACCATTTCACACATAAATTCTTGAATGTAGAATGTCCAACTACTCTCCCGGCCTCGGGAATATTATTACTGAAACTTTCTTTGAATGACAAGAAATGGTAGAATTCTCCATTTTAATCCCACTACTTTTTGAGAAGGCTTTCGGGATAGTATTATATATTGTGGAATTTTGTGTAAATTATTGCATAATTGAGGTAGATATGAAAATTGGAAGGTTTGACCTTTGTGATATGAGAAATAGTATCATAAACACATTTGTATAATGATCTTGTATTATAGAAAAATTAGGGAAGATTTGTTTGATGAATTTTGTAGAGTTATGATTTGTTTTTGTAAATAGTAGCTTGGTTTGTAAGAATAAAAAGTTTGATGTGGGTATGCTATGAAATTGGTCATTAGGTGTTGTTAGTAATGTGTTGTTTGATCGTATTATAGAAAAATAGCATCCCGAAAATAGTATCATAATAGAAATGATTAATGGTGACACTAGTACACTTGGGTGTATTGAACGGACCACATGTCGAAAATTATAAGTATGACCTGCGAATAATTAAATTCTACTTGATCACCGGGTATTTCATCTAAATCCTTGAGAGGATTTGTATATCTTTTGTTGTTTGATGGTTCTTTGATTCACCAGGGTGAGATCAATTTAGTTGATCAAATATCTCGGTGAGTTGGGAGCTTGAGAATCGGGAAATAGAGAACAAATTCATGTCGGCTGCACCAAAAATGGGTCGAATGACAAATTAAGTATTTTCTATTGAGCGGTTATAAATCGAGCTTAGTATTTAGGCGGCTAAACCGACATCGTGAATTAGTTCACGGCCTTGAAGAAAATGTAACTTAAAGTTAGTGAGAATAATTAGAAGGGCAAAATGGTAATTTATGCTCATACCTAATTATCGAATCTTAGAAGGGATAAAATATATATATATATATGGTAGGTCCAAGAAAGTATTCGACCGTAATCTTTATATGGATAGTGCGCCTTGTCTTTAGTAAAAAAGTAAAAGACTAATAATTAGATCGGGCAATCTAGGGCATAGCAGTCTAATTATTGGAGCTTGAAAAATATATGTCGAATAGGTCTGTGGTAGCTCTATAATGTTTTGGGCTTAATCACAATTACTATGAAAGTTTTGGACTTGATTGTAATTGTGATGTAAGTTTAGGGATTACATGTGTAATTAAATCAATCTTAAGCTAATTGTACATGGATGCTAACAAGACTCTTGTCATTGTTTGCAATCGAGCGCTTATCGATTTATATCACATTGCTTGAGACATAAATCAATTCGAACAATTTCAATGATTAAGAAAAGATAAGAGTAAAATTCTTAAATCTTGTTTAACTTGAATTTTATCTTCTTAATTTCATCGGAACCGATCGAAAGTTAGTTTTTTATTCATTAAAAAGTGCTCATACGCGGTTGTAATCTATACTTAGAAATACCATAGAAACTTGAGCATTGAAAGAACACTAAGTTTGTGAATAAAAGCCAACACTTTAGTGAATCAAAATCCAGATCTAATATCATTCTTCGATTCGAACAATACTAATCTATGTATTTAATTATAATAAACACGTGAGCACCTAGCAAAAGATTCGGTTTTATTAGATTATGAAAAAATTTTGTTTTGTAGCTAGTTTTCGTACGTTGTGATGTGGCCTTTAGCGATCTTGACCTTTGTATTCCAGTGTGTATTTGGGATACACACGTTGGCTCATGTCTTGATTTGGGGGTACTTAGAGGCGGTGCTTGGTGGGATTTGGTTTGGGTGTTAGATTCTTTGCTCCATTGCTTATTTCCATGCATTGTGATTGTGGTGGTGGTGAAGACCTTGAACTTCATTTTCTTTGCTTCTTTTTTCAATAATTATTTTATATGTGTACCAGATGTTTTAGAAAAAATAAGCTAAAAATTTAAGTTAAGTACAGCCTAGTAATTATGTGGCTCAAAATCGGACTAGGTTGGCCCGAGTAAATACGGAGTCCGTGTAAATGCTGGTCGGGACTAGCCCAGTATTAAATTTTAATGTGCCGGAAGTCGATTTTGGTAGAGAGATCCATCTAACCCGTTGCCTAATGTCCCACAACTACGATTTTTAAATATTTTTAATATTTATGAATTTTCATAGATTGTAATGAATTTGATTAGAATTTTAGACTTCAGCAAAAATTCTATAATATAGATTTTAATTGGATTTTCATAGATTTTTAGTATTATTTTTTTATTAAAAATAGTAATTTTACCTCCACAATGAGTGCCATTTGTTAGCAGGAGAAATTTTAAAATTCCACAATACCAATATTTAATGTCTATTTTTTCTTTTCGAACCATATTAAAAGTCTGAACGAACAACTTGCTCTACAATTAATGTTAGGATTTTTTTGCACAAATGGACCACTATCTTTGCGTTTATTGCGAGGGTTGATGACCTGTCTTTTTATTTTAGCGATGTATTATATTTCTGCAAATTTTTGGCAGTGACAATTGTCCTTCTGGTCTAAATCAAATTAAATTAACCATTAATTTTGCAGCTTTTTGCACAAATGGTCCCAGCGTGTATTCCACGCTCTTAATTTCCTTAAGGCATTTTAGTATTCTCACATTCATAAATAAATAGCTACGTGAAGGTCACAAAATTTAAAAAATAAAGAAAAAAAATAATTAAAAAACTCATCTTCTCCACCCCACCCACTCCACCATATTCTCTCGGGTACAACCCATTGAAGCACAACAATCGTCAATTCTTAGTTCGATTGTATCATCTCAAACACGCGTCAATTTCATCTTGACAACGCCCATGCATTAATTCATTCGAGACTGCGACATCTCGCCTTGATTCCAGGTAAAAGAGCGTGGTCTGACCCGAAAAACGAGGATCCCAATCGGAAAAACTGGTATTGTTATTTAGAAATGCGAATCGGAGCCGCCAGTTTAAGACCTATTCGGAAAAATTTCCCCACATATCTCGAGGTGACCATGGAAGGGTATTCAGAAGGTACATTATAATGCAATCTTCCATTATTGATGTAATTCATTATTGGTTGGCATGAATGGAATGAAATTTAAGCAATACTCACATTCTCTGTGATATCGAGAAAAAATAGAGAGGGAGGGTGGGGTGGGTGAGTGCCTTTTTTTTAATTGTTATTTATTTATTTTTTTTAAATTTAGGACTCTTGTTGCAAATATTTATTTATGAGCAGGTAGAATCACCAAAAATACCTGTATGAAATTAAGAGCTGTGGAATACCTGTGAGGGACCAGCTGTGCAAAAAATAGGTAAAACTAACGATTGATTGGTGAATTGGAGGAAAGACCATTGTCGCGAAAAAATTTGAAATAAATTTACACTACCAAAAATGAAAAGATATGTCTTCAACCCAAGTAGAAGTGCAAAAGATAGGGACCATTGTGCAAAAAAAAAAAACATATTAATGTTGACAACTCATTTCTGACACAAAAAAATATACAATTTTCTTTTTTATGAATAGACTAATAGTCCTCGAAAAAATATGAAATAAACCACTGATTCGATCAATATTAAAAGAATTAAAAAAAAAAAAAAAGATTTAGCCCTTAAATGTGACATTCCCCATATGTGAATTAATTACAAATATTTGACTCTATTTACCTTCACGTCGAAAAAAGTTTTGAATTGCATTATAGTTTTTCAGTTTAATTTTTTTTAAAAAATTCAATTTCACTTATACTTATTTTATTTTCAATATTCAAAAACCTCCATCTGATCGAGTACGACATGTGATCAAAAGAAATCTATCTAAATTATTATCAAATGTTACAATGACCAAGATGGGTGAAAATATGTGGAGCTATTAACCAACTCAAGCAATTTAGAGAAAATATTTCACTACATAAATTATATCAAAACAAATTATTTAGCAATTTCTTTACTCATTAAGTAACATCTATAAAAATATATACAAAATACCCCAATGCCCGTGTCATTGATTGTCTATTTATTATACCATACAGAAATGAATCAAGAAAAATACTTTAAATTTACCATTCAAGAGATCAAAACTTATTAAAACAACAGTTTGAAGGATCCATAATCATCAAAATTACAAAGTTAGATGAAAATATTCGACTTGACCACATCAACAACCTATACAAATCCACATTAGTACTATCATATAAATGCTACTCCAATAGTTTGAGTTAACAAGGTTCCAACTGCTTTAGGGGTCATTTCACAAAATTGTCTATTGCATTTTTCACTGCATTTAGTTCGTTGACTGTTGCCATTAATTCTTGTGTTAGCTAAAACTAAATATACTATCTGATTAAAACAATAAGGTAAGCCAATAGTAGAAGTCATATAGGTGGAACATTGTTGTTGTCATTTATTTTCTCTTCAAATCTTGGAACTTGGGTTGAATTTTATAATTAATTTGAAAACATCTAATTTGATTTTGTGAAAAACAACACCTCTATTTAAAGAAAACAACATATTGAGAGACAACCCTTGTAGTAATTTTGTGATGAGACACACCAAGTTAATTGTACAGTGCTCCCTTAATTTTGCTCGTGAGCAATTAATCAGAAACTTGGCCAATGTGTTTCTCACCTTTATTGGGAAATCATTGTAATTTAAACTACTAGAAGTATAAATAGTCCGTTCAATCAGCGTGTGACACATAAAACCACTTTCAAAATAAATTTACTAATTGATAAATTGGTAAATTACACTTACAATTCTCATTCTTTCCGAAACCCGTAACAATCCTCCAATATTCAAGTTTATTTAATTGAATAACATTACGCATCCTTTCATTAATTCGCACGGATAGTTTTAAAATGGTCTCGTTTGACTATTTGTCCATAGCTTAAATAAATTAAAATAGTAAAAAATAAAACTTAATGAAAAAATTACAGCTAGGTCTCTAACTTTTTTAAAGTACAAAATAGTCTCTTTCCATTCTTAAAATTCATCTTTTTTCCCCAAACCACCATGTGAGACCAAATCGAGGGAGAATAGAGTTTCTCCTCTCAATTTACGTGCCCGAACCATGCTATCTTCTTTTTCACACTATCTATTTTTGAAATGTGCAAGTCCTCTTCTCAAAACTAATAGGGTTCTTGAATTCAACTTTAATCATACATGTTAATTTCCACATATCTTTTGCAAAATTGTAATAAAGAAAAGAAAAAATTGTATCTGAGATGGTGGAACTAGGAAGAAGAAGGACAACCATAATGAAAAGTGAAAACATTTAGAACAACAACTCGATCCGACTTTTTATGCAATGAGCCGATGGATGTTGACATAAAATAATTGAAAATCGATTCTTCGAAAAATGCGTACAAGCATTTGGTCGCGGAGGTGTGGGGAGTGGGGTGGGAATTGGGTGTGGGAAGAAGAAAAATTATATTTGTGCAAATTATTTTAAATAATAAAATATAAAAGACTATTTTACCACTTGTTAAATTGATCAATATAGGTTACATGTTTAACTTTTGTTAAATAACGAACTTTTGGAATGAAATCCATCAAACTCTAGGGGTCCTTCGGCACATATATCTTTGAAGGACATAGGTGCCAAATTAGAAAATTTGAGACTTTATGACACATTTTTATTATTTTAAGTGAAAATCATATAAATAAAAAATAAAAATAAAAGGGTTTAGAATTTATTTAATACTTTTAAAAAGTTAAGGATCATTTTGTAATTTTTCTATTTTTTGTTATTTTAATATATCTAAAAATAAGGACAAAATCATCATAAAAATTATTTGAAAGATCATCTGTGCGAATTAATGAAAAGAATGATTACGATATATTCTGAATAAAATTGAATATGGCCGAAATGCATGCAAACTATGTGTAATTTACCCTTAATAAATTGATTTATTGATATTATAATATAATTGCATTTATTATAAAATCACAAAAAAAAAAGGTTAAGAAAACAAAAGTTGTGCGAACAAGATCAACCAGAAGAAAGATTTCTTGCATCGGTGATGGATGGATAGATATATAGGCATAGTCGGGTAGAATTTGGAGAATATTTCGAAGATAATATTACGGAGGAGAGAGAGGTGCATTAGGCTGAATTGAAAGATAAGGTTTTAGAAATAATTTTAAAAAAAATCAAATAATTCAACAAATTCCTTACTAATACATATGAGAAAATCGAGGAACAAAAAATATGTGGCACAAATAGAGGATAGAAGGCGGGAGGAAGAGTGGATTGAAATTTTGAAGAATTGGGACTAGAATTCCTAAAATTTTGTATTTACTATTTATGGGCTCAAAATCCAGTAAATATCTACGTAAAATCTTTTTAATTAATAAAATCATTACAAATCTACTTATTTGGTGGCGTTGAAATTATTTTTAAGTACTTATAAATTAACGTCCTCTGAAATATGTAAATAAAAAATATATTGAACCGAGTTTGATGTGTAAAATAAAGAAATGTAAATTACAATCACAGGGCGTAAAAGGTTTTCACCACTATTAAAAAAAAAAGAATATACGCTTGTCTTTCTCAAATTAAAATTCATCCTCTCAAATCTCATCTCCACATAGCAATGTGTTCTATAAATTATCATTGCACCCCTTATCAAATCCATCATGGTAAATTTGTATATACTAGTATACCATTTGTTGGTGGTGGAATTCGACCATAAATGAAGAATGAGATGGATTTGAAGATGAGATTTGATGAAGATAAACCAATTCTACTTCAAACTTTTTGAAGATTTTTGCCGGAAGTGTTGTTTTCTTGTGAGTGGAGTGTAAATGACTAGTACTAGTATAAGCTTAACCAAACAATCTCTATTACATAAAAAAATTAAATAAAAAAAAATATATAGACAATAGTTCACAAATCAATACATGTTCCCGCTCTAACCGACTCAAAACTTCTCTCTCTTCTCCTCTGCATTGACAAAATTCCAACCAAGTAAAATTCCAAGAATTATTAAATCCCAACAATTTGTAGGGTTTCCATTCAAGCATGTTTCCATTTTCATCAAACCATAAGCATTCTTTCACCTTTTCCTTTTGTGAAGTTCGGTGAAGTAATTACATTCTTTGAATTTCGTGAAACTCATTCATACACTGAATATAGGGGATGTTGAAAAAGGTAAAGGATATTTTATTATTTATTAGCTTCTCTGTCACATAGCGATTATGGATTTTCCAATCAAACATGGAAATCATAGTCTTGAGGTTGTGAGTTGTGACTTTGCATTGATTTGAAATGTGGTTGTATATCTGCCGAATTTTTCGTTCTTCCATTTATTAATTATTAACTTTGGTTACATAGATCCATTATGCATTGGATGGGAACAAGATAATTATTATTTTGCCAAAACTACTGTAGCATGACATTTGAACAAAAGAACAAAGAACTACGTAGTAGTACATTTCACTATCATTTGATTTACATTCACAGATTGAATGTACTGCATGATATAATACAACTAGAATTTAACTTTCTTTTAATTATTTATTTATTTTTTTTTAAATTTGGGACCTCTGTTTGCAAATATTTATTTATGAACAATAGAATACCAAAAATACCCTTATGAAATTAAAAGTATATCTGTCTATGAGGACCATTGTGCAAAATAGTCAAAACTAACGGTTAATTTGTGAATTGAATGGAAAAAGACCATTATACGTGAAAAATTTGAGCGAGGCTACCCTACCAAAAATGAAAAAGATATATCTTGGCCATGATGAAATTAGAAAGATAAGGACCATTTGTGCAAAAAACCATTAATGTTGACAACTCGACTCGGCACAAAAAAAATATACAATTTTCTTTTTATGAATAGACTAATAGTCCTCGAAAAAATCGAAATAAACCACTAATTCATGATCAATAATGAAATTTAAAAAAAAAAAAAAAAAGATTTAGCCCCTTAAATGACATTCCATATGTGAATTAATTACCAAATATTTGACTCTATTTACCTTGCTGACCGAAAAAAGTTTTGAATTGCATTATAGTTTTCAGTTTAATTTTTTTTTAAAAAATTCAATTTCATATACTTATTTTATTTTCCAATATTTCAAGAAACCTCAATACTGATTCGACATGTGATCAAAGAAATCTATCTAAGTGTATTATCAAATGTTACAAGCGACCAAGATAAGTTGAAAATATGTGGAAACTATTAACAACTCAAGCAATTTGAAAATATTTCACTACATAAATTATATCAAAACAAATTATTGGTAATTTCTTTTACTCATTAAATAACATCTATAAAAAAATATATACAAAACACTACAATACCCGTGTCATTGATTGTCTATTTGTATACCATGCGAAATGAATCAAGAAAAATAACTAGAATTTACCATTCAAAGAGATCAAAACTTATTAAAACAACAGTTTGAAGGATCCATAATCATCAAAATTACAAAGTTAGATAAAATATTCATTGACCATCAAAACAATACCTATACAAATCCCATTAGTACTATCATATAATGCTACTCCAATAGTTTTGAGTTAACAAAGGTTCCAACTGCTTTAGGGGTCATTTCACAAAATTGTCTATTGCATTTTTTCCTGCATTTAGTTCGTTGACTGTTGCCATTAATTCTTGTGTTAGCTAAAAACTAAATATACTATCTGATTAAAACAATAAGGTAACCAATAAGTAGAAGTCATATAGGTGGAACATTCATTGTCATTCATTTTCTCTTCAAATCTTCGGAACTTGGGTTGAAGATTATAATTAATTTGAAAACATCTAATTTGATTTGTGAAAAACAAACAAAGAAAACAACATATTAGAAGACAACCTTGTAGTAATTTTGTGATGGGCACACCAAAGTTAATTGTACAAACACTCTCATAATTTTTGCTCGTGAACAATTAATCAGAAACTTAGCCCAATACATTTCTCACCTTTATCAGAGGAAATCGTGAATTTAAACACTTAAAAGATTGCCAAATCATTTTATTAAAATCAATATTTTACTTCTCTCCTCTTATAAATTTTGAAAAACACATTAATTTAATTTAAACTCAGCTCTTCAAATTTTTTCGTTTAGAAACAACATTTTTACAGGTAACATGTGTTACACATAATATTCTATATATTATTTTACCAAATAACAATAAAATTAACATCTTACAATTTATCTCATATTTATGGTTTTTAAGAAAAATACATTATTTAATTTAAAATCAATATTCCAATTTTTCATTTAAACAACATTTTATCTGAGGTAACACTTCATCATTTTTCATTAAAATCAACGTTTTTACAATATTTCTCCTTTTGTAAATTTTAAAAATAAATTATTTTTATTTAAATCAATATCTCAAATTTTTGTTGAAAACAACATATATGCACTGCTTATATATTATATATATTATTTTTTTTCATCTTCATTAAAATCTATATTTTTACATATTATCTCATTTTATAGTTTTAAGAAAATATCGATGATGTTTCTTTTAAAATTAATATTTTAATATTTAATTTGAGAACAACATTTTTTATAGGTAACATATATATTTATTGTATATGTTACAATATGTTACATTATCATTTTCATTAAAATCAATATTTACAATTCATGTCCTTTTATAAATTTTTTTTAAAATACAGTATTTTCATTTGAAATCAATATTTTAATTTTCCCATTTGAAAACAATATTTTGCATAGAGTAACATATTACTATATATTTCTTAAGTCTTCATTAAAATCAATATTTTATAATTTATCTAATTTTTATAATTTTTAAGAAAATATATTATTTTCATTTAAACTCAATATTTTTAATTTTTGCAGGATAATTGCATCAAAAAGGTTCTAGCGTTTGAGCTCGTTAGGGATATGGCCCTAACTTTGAAAATAATTTTACCCAGGACATCCTCAACGTTTCAAAACTTGGCATGGTAGGTCTTTTACTTAATTAGTGTAATTTTATTTAAATAAAAAATAAGAAAAATAAGAAAAATAAAATGATTAAAACTAACAAATGTACCTCAAAAAAATAAAAAGTAAGAAATGTACACCTAAAAATATAAAGTAACGAAAGATGCCACACACTTCATAAATTCAAAAAAAGTTTTGCTTGAGTCTTACGACTTTTAAGTTGAGGCAAACATACTCTAGATTGCATTCATCATACTTAGAAGAAAGAAGAATCAGATTCGGTTCAAACGAGCGGCGAATAGTAGAGGATATTTTGATCTTTGCTGGCACTTAGCTGTCTCGACATTGGGTGCATAAACCTTCCAGGTGGTGTCACTGGCGGCGGTGCTAAAAACATCGAGGATGGCTGGATTTCTTGGTGGTGGTGTAGGAGGGGGCGGCAGCGCTCGTGCTTCGTTCCCAGCATTCTAGACCACCAAGAAACCTAGGTTGCTTGTGCCGCACGGAAGAAAATCCACTTTTGACTCGACCAATGACTTGTTGGAATCTCCCACAACTTTTACAAAAATCCTAGCGTTTGATTCTATCAAATTTTCTTGGTTGAATTCAATTGATATATGGCGACAAAACCACTAGCGACAATACTTCCTCGAGAATAGCGGACCCGAAATCCGACAACAATTGAACAGAAAAGCGAATCGAAGAGGGTTTTATCATGCCGATTTTGTTGGTCGGACGGGAGTTGAGTGGTGTAAAGGGTAGTCGTTCAAGTTCGAGTACCCAGGTGGGCAAGAAAGTGGGCAATCTGCCGGGATATACATATGCGTGCGTCGTCTCTACTCTACATTGCTAGCTATTTCCTTCTGACTACTGCCTCCCCGCATCGCCTTGGCGTCGAAAATCTTGAAAAATGTTTGGCCCTTCTCAAAGTGCAAAAGCGGTGAGGCGTCTTGCTACCTACCACCACCATCAAATAAACAATGAAGTGTGTGCCTCTTTGTCGATTTTTATTTTTGGGTACATTCTGTTTACTTTTTATTTTTTGGGGTACATTTGATTAGTTTTAATCATTTTTTTCTTTCTTGTTTCTTGTTTATTTAAAAAATGTCAATTTAAGTCATAAAGGACCTACCATGCCAAATTTTTGAAGCGTTGGGGATGTCAACGGTGCTATTATTTTTAGGTTAAGGGCATATCACTAACGATCTGAAAGCTGTTAGGGACCTTTGATGCAATTATCCCTTTATTTTTCATTTGATAGCAACATTTTACATAGGTAACATATGCGTTACCATATGTGTTACCACATGTTACTTCCTCATTTTATTAAAATCAATATTTTATATTTATCTTTTTTTGTAATTATTAAAAATATATTATTTTTTATAAAAATCAATATTTCAATTTGATAACAATATTTTTACACGGGTAACATATGTGTTACTACATATTTACTTCCTATTTTCGATTAAAATCAATATTTTATAATTATATATTTTTAAAAACTACATTATTTTTATTTAAAATCAATATTTCTATTTTTTATTTGAAAACAACATTTTACATGGGTAACCTTTGTGTTAAACTAATTTAAATTAGGGTAACACATGTTTTACTGTTTGTTAACACATGTATTACCACCAACACTCTTCATCACCACCCATTAAACACGTGTTACCCTAATTTAAATTAGTGTATAACACATTTGTTATTTGAAAGGTAACACAATGGTTTCCATCACCATCATATATTCCAACCATAGCTGCTATTTTACCATCACACATATAATCACCTCCCATGCAGCAATTTGAGTAACACGTGTTTATAATTTAAATTACGGTAACAGTGTGTTAGCTATAATAACCGTATTTTACTTTATTATCCACCACCACTACCACCCCCATAGCAGGGTTCGGTCCGTCATTACCATCCGTATTCTAAGTAATCACCTCCACCACAGCCGGAGTAACACATGTGTTACTCTAATTTAAACTAGAGTACACATGTGTTTCTCTAATTTAAATTAGAGTAAAACATGTGTTACTTGTAGGGATAGCGTGTTTTACCTTGCATTGCCTCTTAAACCCCTAACACCATCTCCCACCATCACTATTGCTCAATTGCACTAGAACTTGAAAACACAAACAATAATGAACAAACATTTGCGGTTTAATTTGCTTAAATCGAAAAAAGAAATAAACTTTGCCATTCATCTAGCATGCTCAATTGAAGTTTGTATCTCAATTTCTCGTTTCAAAAATGAAAATATATTAATGACTAAACTTGATAATCAAGAAAATCCAAATATACTAAAATTTTATCATCTATCAAGATTAATTAAAATTTTCAATTTACATAAAATTCAAATATCATGTGATTATGATACCACTGTAAATTTAAATTAAAAATACACAAACTTGGATATTCAAATAATAATTAACTATTTGTATAACTAATAATCATTAACTAAATTAACTAATAAAAATAATTCCAAATGTCAAGTTAGAAATTGAAAGAATCACGATAACTAATCCAAAAACTTCGTAGGGGGAAAAAAATTAGGTTGAACAATAAAAATTTAAGCACTACACACGATTGAATAAAAAATAATGTGAAGAAGACAAATAAGTATAGATCTCTGACGGCGAACCTTCACTTATCTTGGCGTTCTTTTATTTAAGGAGGCATGAATATCTTCTTGTATGATGACTTAGTCTAGAAAGTTGAGTAGAATTTACAGTAAGGCCTCGAGACTCCTATCATTTGGGAGACGGATTACTTTAAACGATTAGTGCTATCCTCTATTCCTCTCTATCTCCTTCAGATTATAAAGAAGCCTCCCAGGAGCTATTTTGAAGAAGTTAGAGGGCATATTTGCTAAGTTTCTTTGGGACTCGGAGACTATGCACACATATTACATTGGAAGAGATAGAAAGACCTTTGTATCCCTTTGAAGAGGGTGAACTAGGTTTTTAGGAGGCGGAGGATCTTGTAGATACATTCTCCTTAAAGCTTTGGTAGTTATTTAGATCTCGGCGATCATTATGGGCTCGGTTTTTCTTGATTAAATATTTTAGGATACCCATCCATTCATGGCTACTATTCCTTACTATACTTGACTATATGGAAGAAATTTGAAACACACATAGGCTACACGGTGAAGACACATTGCTTGGGGAAATTAGGGCATGGGCAAATATTCTTTTGGCATGACTCTTTGGATAGCGAGTCTACATTGGCGATCGACATCTACACTTGCCACATTCTTCCATCGAGGTTAGAGACTTGTTGATGATCTTGGATGGAATCTTGACCGACTTCTTGAGCTAGTACCATATACTATTCTTTGAGTAGATAAGGAGCATTCATGTAATCTTTGAAGTGTACGATCAGATTATGTGGAAGGATACATCGGATGGTAGATTTGCTACCAAATGCATGGCGACTAGTTATGAACATACTGATTCGGTGTATCTGTGACCACGATTTGGAATTCTATTATCCGACATTTGTCTCTTTCTTACTTTGGAGACTATGGCGAGGTCTTATCGATTGATGTTATAATTGAGGCGGTTAGAGGTCATATGGCTTCGTTGTCGGTGTTGCTTTCATTGTTGAGACTATTGACATTTATTTGTGTGATTGTATTATCGACTATGTTTGTGACATTTTTACGAAATTTTCATATAACCCTTTGGCCGATGGAGGGTTTTAGTATCGCTTTCGGTCTTGGCGTTTCTCGGGTCGATTTGTCGACAAGGGTCTTATTCGCTACGATCATTCCTCTTTTGATTCTACGGTTTATTTGAATTGCGAGGAATGATGTGAAGTACGAGAATATCTCTATGGAACAAGATGGATCATCTAGAAGTATACCATACTATCTCACTACTACATCAATTTGTTTATTTGAGTTATTCATTGGTGAAGGGATATGGATATTGCTCCTCTTTTTGTTATATCTCTTACTACTCCATACATTCATTATCTGTTTTTGGTTTATTGGCGTACTCCACCGGTGGGATCTTACAAAGTCAACAACGGTGGATCGTCAGAATAATTCTTGATGGAGGTGGGATTATTAGGGACTCATCATATCGGTGTGTTGGCGCGCTTCTTACATTCATATGGCGAGTGCCCTATTTTAGAAAGTGAGTTGAGGCTATTCTTGATGGTATCATTCTTGCTTTGATGACTATACTCTTAGATTTATGGATTGAGGTCGACTCTACTTTGGCCATTCACTACATCACCAAAGGTGGAGGACCTTGGTCTATTCGAGCCACTCTTAGCTACATCGGACATCTCCTTGCCTCCAGAACCATGATACTATTTTCTATATTTATCGAGAGGGCAACCATGTGGCTGGTTACTTGCTTGAGAGGTTGAGATCGTCGTTGCTATTTTGGGTACAACGCTCGAGATTTACCGTAATGATACATGACTTAGTTCAAATTGATGAACACGGGCTTCCTACAATTGGGGTCTATAGAATATTTAGGACTAATTGTGTGGAAGGTAGTACCTCTTATTTATTACTTTATTAATTATTCATTTGTTTGTTTGTTTTAGTTCTTTTTGATTGGAGTCGGGGTTTATGCCCCACTTCCATGTATATTTTTATGAGTTATTTATATAAGGTTGGGATATTGAAACCCACCCATTTCTTTCTAGTGGCTTGACAACCACACTAGAGATGTGATGGTTTGTTGACTAAAAAAGTAAAGATCTACAAGAAGGTGATATTATTTTGTTGATCGGACGAAGGCGGTGATGGAGGTGGTCGCGGGGAGGTGCAAACTCACACATGTCCATATTTCAAATCTAGAAGGAGGAGGATGTAACAATGGCGGTTTAAGGTGGCATATCCAAATCGCAACTCCACACAAGTTTATGTTTTAGATCTAGAAGAAAGAGAGGAAGGTAAAAATAGCGGTCTAAGGTGGCGATACTTGATTTTATAGTGGTGGTCGGTGTTTGATAACTTGGATTGGGTTTGATGTAGTCAGCGTGTATATGAATCATATTGGATTAAGATAAATTTTAGTTTATTAATTTAGGATAAAAATCATTAAATATAAAATAGGGTATATATCAACTTTTTTTGTAAAAGAAATGGAGTCTGTGGCTAATTTTCCATATTTTCCTTATTATGTGTGAATGAAATCAAATAAAATAGAAAAGTTAGCCCAAATGCCCTTTAAAAAAGTTAAAACATACATTCATTTTAAAATATTAATATTTACCCGTTTTGATAAAACTCTTTAACCCCATTGCCCAAGATAATGGACTAATAGATGCGCAATTGATGGGTTTATGATCTATTAATTGTCAATTTCAACACAATGACAATAAATGAGAAGATTAGTGCAAAAGCGGTGCCATGTGTGGCCAGTGCGATGCATTAATGGTCAATTTCCACATGATTTGGGTTTTTCTCTAGGCATAGTGATTTTTACAGGCGTAGTGATATTTACCAATGCAAGACTATTGTTTTCAAATATAAATTGAAATATTTATTTTAAATTAAAATCGTATTTTTAAGAAAATTTATAAAATGAGATGAAATATGAAATTTAAATTTTAATAAAACAAAGGAATACATGAGCCAACATATATGGTAATATATATATTATCCATGTATAAATGTTGTCAAATGAAAAATTGAAATATTAATTTTAAGTTAAAATAATATATTTTTAAAAATTTATAAAATGAGATAAATTATAAAATATTGATTTTCATGAAAACTAAGAAATAACATATGTTACTTAAGTAAAAATATTGTTATAAAATAAAAATGGGTTAATTTATACTGAAGTTGCCTTAAAATTTTAAAGCGGTCACTAAAGTTCAAAAGTTTGAGTGCTAGTCACTAAAGTATATAACCATTTCTCAAGCGTCACTCTGTTAAGTTGCCAAACTGAAATCTTGACATGGCACCATTAAGTGCTCATGTTGTACACAATAGATCATTATTTATTGCATAGCGAGTCTCTATACTTTATGTAATGCTCACTTGGTCCCCTATATTTTTAATTATCTTTGTTAATCCAAAAGAAATTACATCTTATGTCCTTAATCTTTTTACATGTGTACACTTTGGTCTCCAAATTTTCCAATTATCTTTGATTAAATCCTCCAAACATTGCGACAGGTCCTTCAACTATTTACATCTTTACACTTTGGTCTCAAAATCCTCGATTTTAGTGGCCAAAATAAGTGCACTGCTTTAGTGACCAAAATAAGTGCACTTTTAGTTAAATCCTTGACTTTACACTCAATTTTCACTTAAATGAACAAAATAACTTAATTAAATAATAAATTACTTGTGAACTCATAAATGTCCATTTTAGTGACCAAAATAAGCATAAAATCTGCACAAGTACATTGACAAAATCCACACTTATCACTTTTAGTGGGCCTTTTGCCCATAAGCGATTTACATTTCATTTTCTTCTCATATAACCTCTTACATCAATCTTTTCTTGCCATTACTTTTTGTCCAAGTGTCCAAATGTACTTTTAGTCAATAGAATATATTTTGTCAACTTTAAGTGATAAGTGGTTTACACTTATTTTGGCCACCAAAAGTAGACATTTGTGAAGTCAAGTAGTTTATTATTTAATTATGTTATTTTGTTCGTTTAGGTGAAAATCCGGGGTAAATTCAAAGATTTAGCGAAAATGTACTTATTTTGACCACTAAAATCAAAGATTTGGGAGACCAAAGTGTAAGATGTAAAATGTTGAAGGACCTGGCTGCAATTTTGGAGGACTTAAAATGAAAAAGATAATTGAAATTTTGGGACAAAGTGTAAAGATGTAAAAGATTAAGCACTTAAGATGAAATTCTCTAGAGGAATTAAGCGAAGATAATAAAAAATATAAATCTTGAAGTGAATATTATATAAAAGTATAGAGACTACAATATAATAATATAACGGTCTATTGTGTGCCACAATCAACACTTAAAGGTGCCGCGTCACTATTTTCGAGTTAGAAACTTTGGTGACCATTTGAGAAAACATACTTTAGTAACAAGTCTGCAATTTTGAATTTCAATAGCGTTTAATATTTTAAGATAACTTTAATGTCGTTAGTAAATTAACCCATTGAAATATTGATTTTAAGTTAAAATAATGTATTTGTTAAAATATATAAAAAGAGATCAATTATAAAAATATTGATTTTAAGGAAATTTTATTTTAAGCTATATGAGAAAATAACATAGGGTAACACATATTACATAGCGTAGAAATGTTGTTTTCAAATGAAAAATTGATTTTAAATTAAAATAATTGATTTTATTAAATTAAAAATTATAAAAGAAGATAAATTGTAAAATATTGATTTTAATGAAGACAAATAAATAACATGTAGTGCTTGTTTGGTAGAGTTTAAAATAATTTTTGTTTTTCAAACTCATTTTCAATCACACATTTTATAAAAAAAATTTCAATATTTTCTAAAAATACTATTTTAAACTCTATCAAACAAGCGTTATGCATATGATAACACATATGTTATCCGTGTAAAAATATTGTTTTCAAATGGAAAAATTGAAATATTTATTTTAAATGAAAATAATATATTTTTAAAAAAATTATAAAATGAGATAAATTGTAAGATATTGATATTAATGAAAATGATGAACTATATATATGGTATCTTTGTTACTCATGTAAAAATGTTGTTTTCAAGTGAAATATTGAAATATTGATTTTAAATAAAAATAATATTTTTTAAAAAATTATAAAAATGAGATAAATTGTAAAATATTAATTTAATGAAAAGCAGGAAATAAAATATAATAACACATATATTACTCGTGTAAAAATATTGTTTTCAAATAAAAAATGAAAATAATAATTTTTTAAAATTTATAAGAGAAGATAGATTGTAAAATATAGATTTTAATGAAAATGATGAAGTAAAAATCCGTGTAAAAATGTTGTTTTCAAATGAAATTTTGAAATATTGATTTTAGATGAAAATAATGTATTTCTAAAAAAAACCATATATAAAATGAGATAATCAAATAATGATTTTAATGAAAATGAGAAAGCATGTTACCCATTTAAAAATGTTGTTTTCAATGAAAAACTAAAATATTAATTTTAAATGAAATTAATTTATTTTCAAAAAATTATAAAAAGAGATTAATTTTAAAATATTTATTTTAATGAAAATGAGGAAGTTACATGTTACAAGTATATTCTTTGTTTAAAAAAAGTGGTTGTTAAATAAAAATTAAAATATTAATTTTAAATGAAAATAATTTTTTTAAAACTATTATACAAAAAGATAAATAGTAAAATATTGATTTTAATGAAAATGATGAAGTAACCTATGTAAAAATATTTGTTTTCAAATTAAAAATTGAAATATTGATTATAAATGAAAATAATGTTTTTACGAAAAAAATTATCAAAGGCAATAAATTATAAAATAATATTGTAATCATGAATATGATATTTTCATATAATAATAATATAATTTTAGGTAATAAAAAGCGAAATATTGATTTTAAATAAAAATAATATAATTTTAGATAATAAAAAATTGAAATATAATTTTAAATTTTAGGGAAATTGGTGCAAATGGTCCTAGCACGTATGCCATTAGTGCATAAATGGTCCCTAACCTTTCATTTTAAATGGAATGGTCCCTAACATATCCATTTAGGTGCGCAATTGGTCCTTTTTACGGATTACGGTTAAAAATCTGTTAAAACCTTTCAAAATTGGCGCAAATGGTCACTCTCATGTTTTTTTGTCTTTATTAGTGGGGTAAAATTGTCAAGTTATATTTTTCTTTAAATTGGCGCAAATGGTCCCTAACATTTACCTTTTTTTGGCGCAAATAGTCCCTAACCTATAATTATATTTTGGTGCACAATTGGTCCTTCTTTGATAAAAAAGACAAAAATATCCTTACTTTTAATTAAAAGAAATTTGTAATTGGATTCTAACCTTTAAAAAAAGTGAAAATGAGTCCGATACTTTAATTTTTTATTAAAAAATTAAAAAAAAAAACTAATAAGCCCGACAATATACTAAATTATTTTGTATTTTTACGAACTATTATAAAATAACTAAAATTTAAGCTCATAATTATTAACGAATGTGCTAATTAAAATTATTTTATTATTATTAAGTAATCGTATTATTTAAAATTCAAACTTTAATTTTATCGTTACAATATAAAAAAAATAAATTTGTCACAAATAAAAATTTTAATTACTTTCCAAAGCGACACATATCCGTTGAACCAAAAAGATCTATCCATGTAGTCGAACATGAGGTCTTCTTCTTAGTTAAATTTTCTTCTTGTCCAAACAACCAACCACCACTTAGAATAACTTTGTCCAAAACTCAAAAAAAAAATTCTTTGGAAAACCACCGGATCTGCGCGGTCATCTTCCTCATGAGATCAGGTGGATCTTGAACCCGGTCTGCGTGGCCCGATGCCGCAGATCGACAAAATGGTCCCTAACGGATCGTAACTTGCAATAACGAGAAAGACAAAACAAAATTGAAAATCAAGAAATTTAGCATCAGAATACTACAAATAATGACATACATACAAACAATCATATATATATATATATATATATATATATATATATATATAATGAAGTAGTGAAGTGATGAGAAAGCGAGAAAAGCGACCCACTATTTGAACTTGCGGAAGCTTTAAAAGCAGAGAACACCGGTTTTCATGGAAACCAAAACAAGACTAGAAATCCCAAATGAGCCCACAAAATTGAACCCCACCATGGGAAAAAACCTACCCATACATGTACTAAACAAATATTTTTCCGTACAAGAAGTTTTCATATAATCAAATATACTTACCAAAGTGGAAAGTGTGCTTGCAAAATATTTTACGGTGGATCTTGAGCCGGATTTGCGAGGAAGATGGCCGGCGTAGATCATGGGTGGTTTTCTCCAGTGGAATTTTTTGAGTTTTGGATGGGTTTCTCGGTGGTGGTTGGTTTTTTGGACAGAAGAAAATTCAACGAAGAAGAAGACTTATGTTTGGCTATATGGATAGATATTGTTTGGTTGAACAGGATAGGTGTTGTTTGGAAAACAATTAAAATTTTTATTTGTGACAAAGTTATTTTTTATATTGTCACGTTAAAATTAAAGTTTGAATTTTAAATAATATGATTATTTAATAATAATAAAATAATTTTAATTAGCACATTCGTTAATAATTATGAGCTTAAATTTTAGTTATTTTATAATAGTTAAGTAAAATATACAAAATAATTTAGTATATTGTCAATTTATTAGTTTTCTTTTAATTTTTTTAATAAAAAATTAAAGTATCGGACTCATTTTCAATTTTTTAAGGTTAGGAATCAATTGCAAATTTTTTAATTAAAAGTAAGGATATTTTTGTCTTTTCATCAAATAAGGACCAATTGTGCACCAAAATATAATTATAGGTTATGGACTATTTGTGCCAAAAAGGTAAAGGTTAGGGACCATTTAAGCCAATTGAAGAAAAATGTAACTTGACAATTTTACCCCCACTAATAAAGACAAAAAAAAAAAATATGAGAGGGACCATTTAGCCAATTTAGGAAAGGTTTTAACGGAATCCGTAAAAGGACCAATTAGCACCTAAATGGATAGGTTAGGGACCATTAAGTAAAAATGAAAGGTTATGGACCATTTGCGCACTAATGGCATACGTTAGGGACCATTGCGCCGTAATTCCTATTTTTATTAAATCATATAAAGAGATAAATTATAAAATATTGATTTTAATGAGAATGAGATATTTTTAAAATACAAATCATTAAAATGAGGTATTTTTGAAAAATTAAAAAGAGTATTTTTCAACTTTCCCCACAATAAATAAAATAAGATACCATAAAATGGTGCCCTTAATTAGGTTGCAACCTAAAATCTATTTGTTTCAATCTTGACATCTTAACTGCTTGACAATAAGGCTTGGTTTTTTATTGCTTTAGGGTGCTGCTTGAGATTTTTGGGTGTTGGTTATTAGCAATTTTAAAAGCAGTAAAACCAGCTCTTGAAAGTTTATTATCCGTGAGTTATGAAAGTCTTTAAAAGAAAAAAATTATATATATAACAACATATTAAAGAAGACAAGTATGTGTAAACAATATAAAGTAAAATATATTTTACTTCTTACAATTTAATATGACATCATTTTCTATTGTTTATGAACTAACATTTGGATTAAAATTTGTTTTCCCATTTTGCTCATTAATTACTTACACTAAAGTTTATTAAAAGCTTAAAATTGAGTCATCAATATACGAAAATGAAAATATATATTTTATTTGCAAATTTTTTTCAAAACAATTCAATAACACATAAAAATTATTGTTTGGGAGATGATACAAAATGTGCGTTTGGGAGAAGGAAAAAGAATGAAGTATGTATTTTAAATTTAGGATAGATTTGGAAATAATTGTTTTAGAGGTAAAATTGAAAGATAATTTAAAAAACAGCCAAAAATCATTGATTTAAGGGTTGAAATACACTCCAAATTCGCTACTTTGATTTTGGATGGGTTTTAAACCACCAAAACCAATGCCCAAAAAAAACTAACAAGCATCGATTTTCTAACCTCTCATAAATAGCACTACCCAAAATCGGTGGAAAAAATTTCAAGCAAGTCCTTAGATTTTAAGAAAGACAATTTTAGTTGTCTTTGAAAAGATAGTATGTAGTGAAAAAGAACTAGTTAAGTGTTTGGTAAATTTAGAAGCTGTTGTATGTTTCAAAATCGGCAATTGAATGTTTGATGAACAAAAAGTACTTCAAAGCTAATTATATTGGCGCCACATCTTTTATCTATTGCACCATATTTTAATCGCATTGAATGTCTCAACCTTTGTTCATTATTGCACTAATATTTTCAACTTTTTTTCATCGCATTATTATCCTCGACTTCTTATTAATAAGCATATCTTGTCATTGATGATGAAATATGTTCAAATAATTTGTTAGCATGCTTTCAAATGAGGGACAAATAGTTTGTTAAATTTTTGTATTTTTGTTTGTTTTGGGGTAAATTACACTCACGGTCCTCATCTTTTAGATTTGTAGCAATTTCATCCCCATTCAATTTTATCCACACATATCATCTTCAATCTTTCATTAATCGCACAAATGGTCCTTAGATGAGTCGTTTTGGCGATTTTTTGTTGACTTATACAAATTAAAATAGTAAAAAAAAAAACATGAAAAATTCTTCTTTGAGTTCCTAACTTTTTTCCTTGTATGCACGGTGAAGAATTCAAAACTATCTATTAGCCTTGTAGGTCAGGTGAGTGGTATAACATGTCACGAGGGGCGGGGAAAAGTGAAGTCAAGTATTTATAGGGTGAGAACCTAGCTCATTATGGATAGCAATCAATTAGTTGCTGATTATACTTTTTTTTCCTTGTGGGTGGCAATTCTAGATTGATTGAGATCACGATATTTACCATTATCTTTGTCAATCTCCAAGATTGCCTTTGCTAAGTTTAGGGATGGCCATGGGGTTTTGATGCGATCCATGGACTTTGCTAGCATGGACTACGATAAATACAATTTTGTACTTATCGGGGCTCATAAAAAAATAGAAAATTATAAGTTCTTTTAGTTGTTTTCGGTTTAATTGCATGTTGTTTTCTTATTATTTTAGGAAATAATCAAAAGTCAAGTGTAAATGGGATGAAAAAGGCGCAAAGAAAAAAGATGACTAAATTGAGCAGATAAAAAGAGACACGGAGGGCTTAGCATGCAAATATCAAAAAAGCGAAATCGGGAACAAACCTAAGTTAACCATGCGATCGCGCATGGTTAGCGAAAAACTGCGATAAGCAAGACAACAAAAATTTAGTGAGAATGTCGAACCATAGAACCATGCGATCGCATGAGGTTCTAAACCATCTTGATCGCATGGGCATACAGAAGCACCGAGTTTGGCGGATTTTCGATGGGATTGAAACTCTACACTTCAAGATAAAACAACAACTTAAACACCGTCTTGGAGTCTTTTGAGAGCATTATAAAAGGCGAGATGATAGCCATAACAAAGGAGGCAATTTTGGAAAGAAGATACAAGAGGAGAATCGAGGATCGAGGCTGGGATTGAGGATTCTTGATAGGAGAGTCTGGGTTGTATTTATTTCTTCTTCTTTTTCTTTTGCGGATCATGATGAAGTCAATTATTATCATAATTGGCGAAATCATGTCACAGCTAATTACTTTCTAGGATGAGCGATGAAACCTCATGATTTTAATTAATTAGGCGTTTTTACATTTTAGTAATTAATTGCTTTTGGGTTGATTATTCTTTATGCGGTTTTCTATTATTTTAATGCTGATCACCATTAGAATATATTGTGATCTATATTGAAGTCGAGAGATTCAATATAGATTAAGCCGTGGTATTGAATAACATAGGGTCCAATAATAGATAGAGATTACTATTATGCTTTATGAAATCTATTTAGGTGTTCTTGAGATTTTTAATGCATGTGTTTATGTTGAAGCTTAATTAGAGATAATGAAGTTAGCATAACATATAGAATTGATTGACCATCGAGAGAGGCTTTCGATTAATTTAGGAGCAGCGATTTTCAATCTATGGTAATTATAAGCTAAAGCAGTTAAGCAGTATTTGATTAAGGAAAGTGTTGGTGAATTCGCAAATCCTAGAGTTAGTAGATCTTGATTTCGTTCTTGCCTTTTCAAAGTTACTTATTGTTATTTTCAATTTAATTAAAATAGTTAAATTAGTTTAGAATCACAAAATCAAATTGAATACGTGTTTTTTTATTGTTAAAATTTAGGCTATAAATTAATTGGTTAATTTAGTATCTAGTCCTCGTGGGTTCGACACTTTATTTTATCACTATATTACTTGTCCACGATCTAGTCCACTTGCGGGATATAAATCGAACAACAAGTTTTTGGCCGTTCTTGGGGACTAGTTTATTAATTGCTACATTAATTGATAGTTTAGTTTTAACATTTTTTATTGTTATTTATTTTTATTTTTATTTTGATTTTGATTTTTAGATTATTTTCTTTTATTATTTTAGTTCTTGGTGATCTTCTTTGAGTTGTATATATTTTCTAATTTTTCGGTGTTAAGTGTGCATGCCACATTACAAAGATCTTGATCTATTTGATTTAGATCCGAGAGGGTGAGCGAAGCTTTCACCAAGCGACAGCGTGAAAAGCGAAAAGAAAACACAACAACAACCTTGATGGCGAGACAATCAAGGGCATGATCGGATAAATAATCAACCACCAATAGCTCGACCGGTTGAAGTTAGTGAGCGAGATATTCTTATGGGTGAGTATATGATGCCACCGATTGTTGAAAATCGGTCGACATAGTCTATCCACCTTATGGACACGACAACTTCCGGTTAAGGCGGATGTGATGAATTTATTCTCGAACAACTGCCGTTTTATGGGATGACGAGATGAAAATCCTCATTACCATATTTCTCGCTTGATGAATTACGTGGTAATTTCAAATACCGCGGTGTTAGCGAAAAAGCGAAGATGAGGCTCTTTCCACATACATTGAAGGATAAAGCTAGAGAATGGCTAGATTCTCTACCGCTTTGGGAACATTTCTACTTGGGCGGATCGATCCGAAATTCACATTGAAATATTTTCCACCGACCCGAGTAAGCAGGACTAAAGTATGAAATTTTCAATTTCCAACAATCGAGTTGGAAAATTTTCACGAGGCATGGGAAAGATTCAAACAATTGCTAGGAAGTGTCCAAGTCATGGTTTTCCTTTAGCGACTCGAGAATCATTATTTCTAATACGGACTAGCTCAACCGATCGTTCTTGATAGATTACTGCGGTGGCTCTATCAAAATAGATCACCGGTGACCGCTATGATCTATTGAAACCATGGTGAACAATTTATTATGTGGCGAGAAGAGGAGTGCAAAAGAAAGCAAGCGGGGATACGAAGTGAGCACCAATTCACTTTTATTGGTAAAAATTGATGCATTGGCAAAGCAAATGGAATCGATAAAATATTCTCATTGACTAATTTGGTTCGGATGCCTTTACCAATCTGTGTAACATGTGGAGCAAACCATCGATCTTGAAGTGCCCATTGACAAGGTTGATATGCCTTCTCACGAGCAAGTTGCATATGCTCGAAATTTTCCAGCGTCGACAAAATAATCATATTCACGAGACTTACAATCACGGATGGAGAAATCATCGAACTTCTCATATGGCAACACTCAAAATATTCAAAATCCACCAAATCGGGGAATGCCGCAAGAGAGAAAAAAAGGAGATTTGGAAGAAAGCATTCTTTGAATTGAAGGAGATGCGAGAAAAAGCGAGGAGGAGATGTAGAAAAGGCAGGATGTTGCTATCAGAATATGGAAAATCAGTTAGGCGATTGGCTAAATTGTTGGTGAGAGACAACGAGGCGCATGGCCAAGCAATATAGAAAGTCAATCGAAAAGGAGCAAGTAAATGCAATTACCACGAGGGCGGTGTTCGATTACGAGATTCATGTGACTAGGCGGTGTAGAAAAGAAGCGTGTGTAAAGCAAAGCGAGAGAAAATAAATTAGATCACGAAGTTGCACGAGCAGGACTCTCCACGACATATTCCACCGCGACTTCGTCCCTCCTATCCCATTTCCTCAAAGGTTGCGAAAACATAAGCTAGACCACCAATTCAAGAAGTTCCTAGATGTTTTCAAAAATTTGCACATCAATATACCATTAGCGATGCCTTAGCTCAAATGCCTAGCTATGCAAATTTATGAAGGACATTCTTGCAAATAAGCGAAAGTTGGAGGAACACGAAGCGATGGCGCTAAGCGAAGAATGCGGTGCCATATTGCAAAACAAGCTACCACCAAAACTAAAAGACCGGGGGTTTAATATTCCTTGCACTATTGGTAGTTTATATTGTGATAAAGCTTTTGTGTGATTTAGGTGCTAGTGTAAATCTAATGCCTTATTCTATTTTTTAAGCGACTCGGTTTGGGGAAGCAAGGCCGACCACGATAACACCCGACTTGCGAGATAGAACAATCAAGCGCCATACAGGGAATCGTTGAAGACATATTGGTGAAAGTGGGCAAGTTCATATTCCTGCTTTGATTTTATTATTACGGATATGTGTGAAGGCAGAGATGTACCACTCATTTTGGGTCGACCCCTTCTTGGCTCTTGGCCGGGCGGTAATTGATGTTCAAAGGAGAACTTATCTTTGAAAGTGAATGATGAACACATTACATTCAATGTGTTCAAAGCAATTAAATTTCAAGCTCTTGATTCTGCTTGAGATTGATGTCATTGACGAAGAAGAGGAGCTTAGATGATAAAGTTGTTGCCCAACACCGGGAGGCACCGCTTGAGAAGAAGAATATGTGCGAGAAGAGGAGTTTCATCAAGATGTACGTGACCAAAGATGATGAAGAAGGTGAAATTTTCTTAGTTGAATTGGCGGCGTGCAAAAACAAAATCATATCGGTATGATAAAGGAAAAATCAAGCTACGGAAGATAAACAAAATTGTTGAGTAGATCAAAGCAAGAAAACGGGTCCTCAAAGATTTATTCAAAGTGTCTTGGCGATCACCATGACAAAGTCAAGCTAATGACTTTAAAGAAGTGCTCAATGGGAGGCAACCCATTTTTCTACCCTTTTATTTAAATTTTCGTATTATTTCAATTTTAGGATTTCAATTGATAATTTACGTTTTAGGTTTAAGGATTTAAAGTAGGTTTTTAATTCTTAGGTTTTGAGGCTACAATCATCATCGTCTCTTGCATAAATGCGTTTTCCATTAATTTAAGGCAAAAAAAAAAAAATTTCAAATTTTGTACCATGCGATCGCATGGTATAACCCTCTCTTGATCGCATGGCACAGGCGGCTTTACGCTTGATTTTTTATTCTTAGCGATCGCGGGACATTTGTCCTTGCGATCGCCTTTATTCTGAAAAAAAAAATTTATTTTATTATTAATAAATTCTTTTTTCTTTTCTTTTAGGGTTACAACCTAAGAATTGGTGGATGACATTCAAGCAAAGATTTGTCGACCAACATGCGAGATCTCTCCACAAATTGTTCATACCATACTTCTTCTTGACACCATTCGATCCACATCTAGGTAGTCTCTAATCTTTATATACTCATTTGAATTATTTTTACATTGGGGACAATGTATCTTTCAAGTTTGGGGTAGTGAAAAAATGTTTGGTCGATAATAATACTTGATATTGATTGTTAAATTATTTTAAAAAAAAAAATTATTATCATTATTATTATTTAAATTTAATTGTTTGCATGTTTGTGTGATATGAATAGCTTTCCGGCTAATAATGAATTTTTAAAAAATTTACGATGTAATCCATGACTTGTAAACATATTATTACTTTTGTTTAAATGTGAGGCTATTTGACCATGTTTGATATTGTGTTGTGTAGGCAGTTAAAATGATTTATAGCTATGTTGGTGCACTTAAGTTGAAAATAATAGGATACTGTTTAAACCTAAAAATCATCAGTATCTCGAACAAATAACTAATATAGTGAGAAAGTGTGGTAATTAAAAGCTGTGATAGTGGCTATCTAGGTTATGATTGATTCCATGTATGTTGAAAATTTGTGTGGAGCACTTTAGACCGATTAGAGCGAAACTAAGTAATGACCGAATGTTAGGAATCTAATCCTCACGCATGAACTTATTGCATAAAGAATAAAATTATTATTATTGCTTAACTCTTTTAAGTAGCCTAATTGACTTGAGTGAAAAGGTCAGTAGGGGTTTCTCAAAACACGATGCCCTAAGGTTCGAAAGACACAGGGTCATCGACCTCAAGCTCGTTACATGAGTCATTTAGAAAGTTTAATGGTGAGTTTGCACTTTATTAATATCTTATAACTCTTTTCGTAGCCTATTTGACTCGGTGAAAAGGTCAAGTAGGGGTTTCTCAAAACACGATGCCCTAAGGTTCGAAAGACACAGGGTCATCGACCTCAAGCTCGTTACATGAGTCATTTAGAAAGCTTAATGGATTGAGTTTTGCACATAAGATCTATATAAAAAAAAAAAAAAAAAAATTCTTTGCAAAGTAAATATGGAGATTAGATAACTAATGGGTTTGACTTATTTAGTAGAAACTTTACGGTGAAAGTGCTCATAAATTGGAGAATCTTTATATACCTAGGTTGTCGCGATTATTAGTTTTCTCAACCCGACCTCGAACAAGAAAATAATGGCGAAGTGTTACCTTTGAACCAAAATCTCGGGATTTGAGAGAAAACATCATTTTGGGGAAGTGTACCTTACGAGAGGGAAAGGAAAAGTTGACCCGGTGGTTGGGCTATCACCACCATAGAATTTAAGTTAATCAGTTAACGGGTCTCACACACGTATCAAAGTGTGGTTTGAGTATAATCACATTTGCAATAGTAATACACGAACACTCGTCATGAATTATAAGTTTTTCTTTTTACAAAATCTGAAGCGAAGCGGCAAGCTATTTATATTGTGAAGTATGTTTACTTATTTTATTAAGTGCATGATTATTTTTAGCTAGTTTATTAGGGGGCGAATAAAAGTTCAAGTTTGGGGGTATTTGATAAATACATTTTGTACTTATCGGGACTATAAAAATAGAAAATTATAAGTTCTTTTAGTTGTTTTCGGTTTAATTGCATGTTGTTTTCTTATTATTTTAGGAAATAATCAAAGTCAAGTGTAAATGGGATGAAAAAGAGCGCAAAGAGAAGAAAAGATGACTAAATTGAGCAGAGATAAAGAGACACGGAGGGCTTAGCATGCAAATATCAAAAAAGCGAAATGGGGAACAAACCTAAGTTAACCATGCGATCGCATGGTTGTGAAAAACTGAGATCATAAGACAACAAAATTTCGTGAGAATGTCAAACCATAGAACCATGCGATGTGAGGTTCTAAACCATCTTCGATCGCATGGGCATACGAAGCACCGGTTTGGCGGTTTTCGATGGGATTGAAACTCTACACTTCAAGATAAAACAACAACTTAAACACACGTCTTGGAGTCTTTTGAGAGCATTATAAAGGCGGATGATAGCCATAACAAAGGAGGCAATTTTGGAAAGAAGATACAGAGGAGAATCGAGGGATCGAGGCTGGGATTGAGGATTCTTGACCCGGAGTCACGGGTTGTATTTATTTCTTCTTCTTTTTCTTTGCGGATCATGATGAAGTCAATTATTATCATAATTGGCGAAATCATCATCGACTAATTACACTAGGATGAGCGATGAAACCTCATGATTTTAATTAATTAGGCGTTTTTGTTTTAGTAATTAATTGCTTTTGGGTTGATTATTCTTTATCACGGTTTTCTATTATTTTAATGCGATCACCATTAGAATATATTGTGATCTATATTGAAGTCGAGAGATTCAATATAGATTAAATACGTAGTATTGAATAACATAGGGTCCAATAATAGATAGAGATTACTATTATGCTTTATGAAATCTATTTAGGTGTTCTTGAGATTTTAATGCATGTGTTTATGTTGAGAAGCTTAATTAGAGATAATGAAGTTAGCATAACATATAGAATTGATTGACCATCGAGAGAGGCTTTCGATTAATTTAGGAGCGCTGATTTTCAATCTATGGTAATTATAAGCTAAAGCAGTTAAGCAGTATTTGATTAAGGAAAGTGTTGGTGAATTCGCAAATCCTAGAGTTAGTAGATCTTGATTTCGTTCTTGCCTTTTCAAAGTTACTTATTATTATTTTCAATTTAATTAAAATAGTTAAATTAGTTTAGAATCACAAAAATCAAATTGAATACGTGTTTTTTTATTGTTAAAATTTAGGCTATAAATTAATTGGTTAATTTAGTATCTAGTCCTCGTGGGTTCGACACTTTATTTTATCACTATATTACTTGTCCACGATCAGTCCACTTGCGAGATATAAATCGAACAACGAGACTCATTACATAATCTGGTGGGGACAATAACAAGACCAAGAGCCAAGAAGATTAAGGACTCCATACAAGGTCTAGTTCAAGATCGTGGGAATGAAACCGACATCAAAGTGCAACGACCTTTAAAATGAGTATGATAAATGAAGAGCCAACTTGGTACATTTGAGTCAAACCAATGACCATATTGAAGATATATGGAAGACTATTGAAAAGTTGGAGAACCAAAATAAGCACAAAATAAAGTTTGGAGGTCAAAGTGCGGAGCAAAAAAAAATGGCACAGGCGATCGCCCAAGGCACTTTAAAAGCAGAAACATTTTTCTAAGGATGCCCGGACTTACACTAGGCGTCGCCCAAATAATTCGTGAAAAGTCGAATTTTAGCGGTTTTATTTCCTTTTTGTTTAGAGTTCTATTTTGATTAGTTTTTAGTTATATTTTGAATTAGACTATGTTTTCATTAATTTTAATAAATAATAACTTTTCATTGTAAACAATCATAACTTTGAAAAAACTTTGATTTTGAGAGATTAATTAAAGTGAGGATTCACTTTTCTTACGTATTCTTAATTGAACTAACCTAAAACTTATCAAAGACTTAAAGTAAATCTTTGTGGCGTTCATAACTTTGGTTCTTTGATTCAAATAATCATCGGATCAAGTTCTTGCAACCATATTTTAGCTTTCTTAGGGTTCATATTAATCTTGGTTGTGGGTTAGAACAACAATTCTTGGCGGGTTCGCATCAATTGGTATCGAGAGATTTGGCTCTAAAATCATGTTATATCTTTTTTATTTTTTGTTTTATCGATTCATCTTGAATCATATAAAAAAAAAATTCTTTAGATTAGTCATCATAGAGTCTTTTATTTTGTTTGGATTCATCATATTTTAGAATCATTCAAAAAAAAATTATATCTTTTCTTACACCAAATGATGAAACCACACTGGGGAAGAAAACAACGAGTTTTCTTGTTAAAGCCATGCATAAATAATTTGATCGAACGAACATGGTGTTTGATGAGATAAGGGCAGTAATAATGCATTAAGGGATAGGATGGGTAGGCATGATACGGTGCTTACATCTTTATTAAAGAGAAAACAACCGGGATCTTAATGATATGAGGCGGGATAGGCGTGATTATACTCCTATGGTGATTTTGAAGATGAGAATGAGATGGGTAGAATGAGGCGTAAGGAGATAGGCGTGAAAGACCACCTAGGGAGTAGATTATAGAGGCCAAGGTGGGGTAAATAGAAACCTTGGTAATATTAAAATAAAAATACATTCTTTCAAGGTAGAAACAACCACGAAGCCTATTTAGAAGTGGAAAAAAGCGGTTAAATTAATATTTGATTGCTATATCTATTCGGAAGAAAAAAAGGTGAAATTAGCGATGGTGAGTTCAATGACTATGCTACAATGTGGTGGGATCAATTGGTGACAAATAGGAGAAGAAATCACAAAGAGACACTGTAGAAACTTGTGGTGATTTAAAAGCTCTCATGAGGAGGAGATTTGTACATAGTCATTACTATAGGAACCTCTATCAAAATTGCGAGCACTTACTCGATGTTCAAATAGTGTAGATGATTACCATAAGGAGATGGAGAATGGCTATGATTAGGGCTAAAGTTGGGGAGGATAGGAGGCCACTTGACTAGATTTTTGAATGGGTTAAATAGAGATATAGCCAATATAGTTCAATTCTGACATTATGTGGATTTGGAGGACATGGTGTACATGGCTATAAAGGTGGAAAGGTAATTGAAAAGAAAAGGGAAGGTAGGTTTTCTTGGGATCTAACCTCATTGGAAACGAAGTGGGATAGTATTGATGTGAGTAATAAATTTGTTTCAAATGGGAGACCCGAACCACCTAAGGGAAAGATAATGTAACTAGCAACAACATTATGGGGTTGTTGTGTGATAATGGGGTCGTGGAGTGCGAGAATAAGTGTGATAGTGGCGGCTGAGTTGGAAGATGATGGTGTATAATACCTTGTAGATGGTGAAGCTCTATTTGCGAGGCATGCTCTTCATACCCAAATTAAAGTAGAAGATTTGGAGCATGAGTTTGATTTAACTATACAAGAAAGCGGCGAGGGAAAAAAATCAACAAATGCTTTTGTTCATACACAAACAATCCCACCTTGTACTACGAAAAACTAACCAATCCTTCCCCAATTTGGCTATTTTTTTACTGAAGGAATTGGAGGACGTATCTTCAGAGGAGATGTCTAGTAGGTTATCACGTATTCGACATATTGTACATCAACTTCACTTTGTATCTGGGTTGTTCTTCCAAAACAACCGACCTATAAAAAGCAATCCATATGAGCGAATGAGCTTCAAAGATATCAAATTAGAGTCAACAAAAGGTGTGAGACTCATCTTTGAGCCTAGTGATGGGGTTTGGGTGCATGTGAAAGCGGAAGGTGTCCTTTTTCCCTTTGATGCAAGTGATGATTCGGTCGAATCCTTTTGAGGAAGGAGGAGATGATGCGATCCATGGACACCGCTAGCATGGACTCGTTACATAATCCGGTGGGGGCAATACGCGAGACCAAGAGCCAAGAAGATTAAGGACTCCATACAAGGTCTAGTTCAAGCTCGTGGTAGAAGCCCGACATCAAAGTGCAACACCAACCTTCAAAATGGTATGCAAATGAACATCAACCCGGTACATTTGAGTCGAACCGAGGACCATATTGAAGGTATATGGGAGGCTATTGAAAAGTTGGAGGACCAAAATAAGCACAAAACAAAGTTTGGAGGTCAAAAGCGTGGAGCAAAAAAAAAAAAAATGGCATGGGCGATCGCCCAAGGCGCCTTTAAAAACATAACATTTTTTCTAAGCAGGGCCGATCAACCATGCCAATTTCGGCCAAAAAGTCAGATTTTGGCAATTTTGTTTCTTTTTAGTTTAGAATTCTATTTTGATTAGTTTTTAGTTATATTTTCGAATTAGACTAGATTTTCATTAATTTTACTATATAAGAACTTTTCATTGTAAATAATCATAACATTGAAAAAACTTTGATTTTGAGAGATTAATTAAAAGTGAGGATTACTTTTTGTGTTCTTAATTGAACTAACTTAAAACTTATCAAAGACTTTGCAAATCTTTGTGGCGTTCATAACTTTGGTTATTTGATTCAAGTAATCATCGGGTCAAGTTCTTGAGACCATATTTTAGCTTTCTTGGGGTTCGTATCAATCTTGGTTGTGGGTTCCATGATTCAATTCTTACATAAGTTAGCATCGGGTTTCCTATTATGTCTTATCACGAATAATCTTTTTCAAATTCTCTCTCCAATTGTGGATGGGATTTCACCTAAGATGTCGGATTGGTTTGGAGGGGTGTGTGGGCATCACGAGGGGCATCAGCGAAGGATGGCGCTAGATTGGATTTCTTTGTAGTTGCGATGGCCGCCCCGGATGATGCGAACTTGCGAAGGTGAATCTTGGAACCCATGGCCAAGATTGATATGAAACCAAGAAATCTAAAATGCAGTCGTGAGAACGACCCTATGATTACTTGAGATCAAATGACCAAAGTTATAAAGCCACAAAGATTTGCGAAGTTTTTGGTAAGTTTTAGGTTAGTTCGATTAAGAAAAGCGGAAGAAAAGTGAATTCTCACTTTTAATTAATCTCTCAAAATCAAAGTTATCAAAGTTATAATTGTTTGCAATGACAAGTGTTTATATAGTAAACATCAAAAAATCATAATCTAATTTAGAAATAATTAAAACTAATAAAAATAGAGTTCTAATCGAAAAAGGACTTAAAATTCAAAAAATTGATTTCCACCGAAAAGGCACGGGTGATTGCCTAGAAGCAGCCAAGTGAATTATCTTTGCCAAAAAGTGGCCTTGGGTGATCGCTTGGGGCCATTTTATTTTGCTCTCTTGTTTTAACCTCAAATTTCGTTTCATGCTCATTTGGCCCTCAATCTTTGATTAGCCTCGATATGCTTTCAATATGGTCTTTAGTTTGAGTCGATGTAACAAAGGTCCATAGCTAGCATGGATCGCATCATCCCCTACTTCCTCAAAATGATTCAACCTCGAATCATCACCGGCATCAAAGGGATAAAGATCATATTCCGTCCTCATATGCACCCAAACTCGATCACTAGGCTCGAAGATGAATCTACGAACTTTGTTGACTTTAATTTGATGTCTTTGAAGTTTATTCGTCTTATTTGGTTGCTTCTATAGGTTGGTCATTTTGGAAGAACAGCTCCGGTACAAAGTGAAGTTGATGTGCAATGTCTCGAATAGGTGATAACCTATTATACATCTCTTCTAAAGATCGTCCTTCAATTCCTATGATGAAAATAGGCAAATTGGAGAGAGATTGGTAAGTTTGCTAATTACAATCTCGTTTTTTCCTCCTCGTATTTTTTTCTTGTGCTTCTACCTCGCATTTGTTGCTCAAATCATCTACCTTAATTTATGCGTGAAGAGCATCTACGGGGTAGTCTACACCATCATCTTCCAACTCGGGCATCACATCACTATCACACTCGTCCTCGGACTCCACGACCCCGTTATCACGCAACAATCCCATTATGTTGTTGCTAGTTACCTCATCTCTTCCCTTAGGTGGTTCGATTCGTCTCCTTTGAAATAGCCCTATCACTCGCATTATTATTATCCCGAGGAGGGTTAGATCCCGAAGAAAACCTAGCTTCCATTTTCTTTTCAATTGCATCTCCACCTTCATAGTCATGTGCCATGTCCTCCAACTCTACATAGTGTTTAAATTCAACTTTATTGGTTATATCCTTATTTAACCCATTCAAAAATATGGCTAAAGTGGCATCCCTATCCTCGTCAACATTAGTCCTAATCATAGCCATCTACATCCCCTTATGGTAATCCTCTACACTATTTGAACCTTGAGTAAGACTCTGTAACTTTTGATAGAGGTCCCTATAGTAATGACTAGGTACAAATCTCTTCCTCATGAGAGCCTTTAAATCACCCCAAGTTCTACAGGCCTCTCGTGATTTCTCCTTCTATTTGTCACCATTTGATACCACCACATTATAGCAATGTTAGTGAACTCAATTACTGCTAATTTCACCTTCTTTTCTTCTAAATATTTATGGCAATCAAATATTAATTCTAACATCATCTCCCACTCTAAATAGGTTTCAGAGTTATTCCTACCTTGGAAGGAATGTATTTTTATTTCTACATTTCCAAGGTTTCTATCTATCCTATCGTGGCCTCTATAGTCTCATCTTCTAGGTGCCCTCTCTTGCCTATCTCCTCTACGCCTCATCCTACCCGTCTCAGCTACATAATTATAATTATCTTCATCCTCAAATTCAGCCATAGGGTTATAATCACGCCTATCATGTCTCCTAACATTAGGGATCCTGGGTTGTCGTTCTCTTAGTAAATTTTTAATCACTGTATCATGTCTATCCATTTTAGACCTCATCTCTTTATTACTATCCCTCATCACGTCAAACATCATGTTCATACTCTCAAATTGTTGTTGCATGGATCTTAACAAGAAGAATTGGTGGTTCTCTTTTCGGTGTGGTTTCTTCATTATTAGACATTTTAGGTTAATAAAAAAAAGAAATCAATAAAAAATTAATCTCATGTGTTTGCCATCGTGTTTCACTCTATTTAGTTTTTTATTGATAATAATCTCATTACTCTTGCCTTTTACCTCTCTTTGTTTTCTAGCTAAGTTCTCTAATGAACTAACTAAAATTAATCAAAATTCAGTCTTTACAGCGTTCAAGAACAATAAACAATAAATAAAGACAACGAGCGACTCGAGAAGAAAAATCACAACAAGAATAAGATTTGAAGAATTAAGTCTGCGGATGACAATATATAATATGTGTTTTAGCCAAATAAAATACAAGAATCTCAAAGAATGTGTTTCTTGAATTTTCTTTTTTTTTTTTTTTTAACTTTTGCGATCCAAGCATAGAAATTTAAAAAATTATCCTAAAACAAAAACTAAAAAGAATTAACTTTGGTACTGAATGGATCGTGTCTAGATAATTCTTGAATGTTCTTTGTGCAGAAAAAGAATATATATATATATATATATATATATATATATATATATATATATTGAATAATTATTCGATGTGATGAATGTAAATAAGAAAATAAAAGACTATGGAAGTTGATGATTAACGAAGAGATTTTTTAATATGATTCAAGATGAATCGATTGAAAAAAAATGATAGAACTTGATTTTAGAGCCAAAGCTACGATATCAGCGATGCGAACTCATGAAGAATTGAATCTTGGAATCACGGCCAAGATTGTTATGAACTCTAAAGAAAGCTAAAATATGATCACAAGAACTTGACCCGATAATTACTTGAATCAAATAACCAAAGTTATGAGCGTTACAAAGATTTGCGAAGTCTTTGATAAGTTTAAGTTCGTTCAATTAAGAACACGGAAATAATTAAAAACTAATAAAAATAGAGTTCTAATCGAAAAGGACTTAAAATTTAAAAAATTAGTTCCACCGAAAAGGCACAGGCGATCACCCGGTGTAAGTGCAGGCGATCGCCCGAACTTGTGATTGAATTCTGCGCCAAAAAGTGGCCTTGGCGATTGCCCAAAGTTTTACTGGAGATCGCCCGAGCCATTTTTTAGCTCTCTTGTTTTGACCTCAAACTTCTTTTCATACTCATTTTGGCCTCAATTTTTCATTGGCCTCGATATGCCTTCAATATGGTCTTTAGTTTGAGTCAAATGTAACAAGGTCCATGACTCGCATGGATCGCATCACCGAAGGTTAAACGGTAGAAGCGTAGTTGAGAATAGCGATGACTTTTGGTCTATGGGACGGACGGTGCCATGTAACTTAAATGAATGCACAGGTGGTCCTCGATGGGGTCCACAAGTTGATGTGGTATCTTCGTCAAATCCGAGCAATAACGATATATTGGGTAAGTAACAAAATATGTTTTTTGTAGTTGAACTCAACAAATGTAGGATGCATGATAATGGGTGGTAGAATTTTGACACTAACATGGGGCATGATTGATGTTGATCCCATGCCTAAAGCTAAGCCCATGTTCCTTTTCCTCAAGTGGTTGGCGTGTGGGTTTGCAAGAACTTCATGAAAATTGATCATTAACTATATCACGAGTTCAATCCCTTCTTTGTTAAAGATTGCATTTTATTCCGTATTACATTTTGTAGGAATGCTTTTAATAAAGCTAGATGAAGAGGCGTGTTAGACACTAAATTTGAAGAAACAAATCCATGTTTGGCTAAGTTTAACTTATAATTTAAGTGAGTTAAACTTGTCAAACATCTTATTTATTCTCACATTTTGTAGGATTCATAACTTACCATCCACACATTTATAGTATCCACAACTTATAAGTTACTTAAAAATAATTTCAACAACTTTGCCAAACTAATTACAAAATACAATTGAATTAAGAGAGCATATTCAAGAGATATTCTAAGACTGCGTCATTGGCGTATACTTATAAATTGAAAATGAAGGAGAAGACATATTATTCGGAAAAGTTAGTCCTTGAGGACAATGGTGTTTCGTGGAGGAATGAATATTCTGAGTCTCGTTCTATATTTAGAAAATTTATTTTTATTAGTATTTTTATTTGTTAGATTTTATGTTATTTATTTTTTAGGATGGTGGCGGTTTGGTTTGGTTCGGTTTCAAGAGAACTCAATCGAGCGAGAACTATTGACTATCTTGTAAATGAAACCATCGGTTCCAATTTGAATTATGTTAAAGATGAAGATCGGGATCGGTTATTACATACACCTTGCATTGAGGATGAAAGTGTGGTTTTTAAAAGTATAAGAGTAAAATGTAATTGACATTTGTTGTACCCGATTATGATCTTTGTTAATGAGTCGCATCATTGTTGGTTCCTTAATTTTAGAAGGTGTAATTGTTAGTTAGACATTTGTTAATAGGTGATTGGTTGATAGAATGTATATAGATTTTGTGTGTGTATTTCTATTACGGTGCTTGTATTACATATACCCAATGAATCTTTGAAATCAAGAAATCAAGAAAGCTTTTCACACAAATTTCTTCTCTGCAAATTTTAACTTGGTATCGAGCCGTTAATGGCTAACTCGGGCTATGGCCACAACTCTTCTCCATCGAATCGATTACAACAATGTACACATCACTTCTTTGCCAAATCGGCTTTCACCTTTTGGAATGAATTTAACACAAACACCATCGGTGAAATTGGATGAAACAACTTTTCTTTGTGGAAGAACATGATTTTGCCAATCATTAAATGGCATAATCTTGAAGCCTTCATCTTGAGGACAAAAAGTGTCCACGAGAATTCGTTGGTTCTCGAGCCATTTACGGTGATGGAGAAAAAGTGGAATCTTTGCCAAATCCGAGCACAACAAGTGGATCTCTCTTGATCGACTACTTATAAGGTGGTTTGTATTCATCAATGACACGAAAGTGCCATGAGAGTTATGGATTGCTCGAGCTCAAACAAGCTATGAATTGCGGTGAATGAAAGCTATGGCATAATGAGCGGATCGAGAGGTAACCTTCCTTACTAGTGAACTTCAAAGAACTAGAAAATGATCAATGTCGGTGAATCAATATCTCGCCCACGATTAAGCAGGTTGGTGACAACCTTGAAATTGCTTTGGAAAAACCATCACTCATGAAGATCTTAGTAACCAGAGTTTTCTTTGGATTGGATTATGAGTTTACACCAATAGTGGTGCGGATCAATAGCAGAGAAGAAATTTCACGGTATAAACTTACATCAATACTTATGAATTTTGAAAGTAAACTTGAACATCGAATGCGAGTTAAGTGGAATGAGTAACATAAACATTAATCAAGCATCGCTAACTTTGTTCAAAAAGTGGTTTCAATAATACTAGAGAAACAAATCGAAACTATGGCGGATCATCAACTTGAGAGGAAGGGGAAGAAATAGAGGTGAGGAGGAAGAATTGCGAATATCAAAATCTATGTCGGATATGTGGAATGAATAACCATTGACCTCATGGTATTTTAATAGATACGATGAGAGATACATGGGCAGCGAGGCGAACAACGAGAATGGGTGCAACAACTCAACACCCTCGACTTTTGTTGCATCTCCAAGCACGAGTTGAAGATCTTGCACGGTTTGCGGAACCACGAGAACAAGTCACCATGTATGACAAAAAAGAAAATCTCACCATGACCAAGGGTATAATGGTAAGGAAAGATTGATAGTTGGTAATGGAAACTCACTACACATAGCACATCTTGGTATTAAATGTTTGGTTACTTTGAATGATAAGCTATACTCCTAAATAATCGCTACATGTACTGCTTTGTTAAGAAGAATCTAGTAAGTGTGTCCAAATTAGCTTGTTGATAACAATGCATTCATGGAATTTCACCCTAACTCTTGTCTTGTTAAGGACCGGTGACAAAGAAGGTTATGTTACAATGGAAGCTTAAGGAAGGATTGTATCGGATGGAATTCCCAAATCAAGTCATGAGTTCATCATCAAATTAGTCGAGTTATCAAAACAATCCCAATTCAAACCTTTGCTTTCACCATTAGTTCCGATGAAAAGGCTTGACTCCTATTAAGTTATACGAATCAAATTTAGATGTTTGGCATAAGAGGCTTGGACATCCTTCAAAACTTCGATATCTCAAGTGTTCAAACTATGTAATGAAAAATCAAATGTTAATGAAATGTCATCCTTACGTGATGCTTGTCGATATGGAAAATCACACTCTCTTCCCTTTAATTCATCAACATCACATGCCATTGCTCCCTTGACTTGATCCACTCACGATGTATGGGACCGGCACCCATTAGTTCCACCTACGGATTTAAATACTACATTCTATTTGTGGATGATTATAGTAGGTACACTTGGATATATCGATGAAGCACAAATCTGAGCACTAAACATATTAGCGCGGGTTTAAAATTTGATAGAAAACCAACTTGAGAGGAAAATTAAAGTCATACAATCAATTTGGAAGGTGAGTTTAGATCTTTTACATATAGCCTCTACCTCGGTATTGAGCGAGGGTATTCATGTCCTTATACATCTACACAAAATGGTAGAGCTGAGATAAAACATAGACACGTGGCGGAGACAAGTCTAACCCTCTTAGCACAAGCAAAATGCCCTTGCATTATTGGTGGGAGTCTTTCAAACGACAACCTATCTAATTAACGAGAATGCCTAAACCCGTACTTTAATTGAAACCTCCTTTTGAAGTCCTATACAAAAAGGTGTAGACTACAAGTCATTAAAACCTTTGGGTGTGCTTGTTTTTCCATGCTTAAGACTTTATCAAAAACACAAGTTTAGTTATCATTCATTGAAGTGTGTGTTTTGGGCATTAGTGAATCACCTGAGGGATATAAGTGTCTCGAGTCCGGTGGGTAGAATCTACACATCTAGACATGTAGTATTTAATGAACTAGACTTTCCTTTTCATTTGGATTTCTAAACAAAAGATCATTCAAAAATGAAGAAGTAATCATTTTCTATCTACCTTTCAATACCATGTCCGGTCATGAAACAATAGAGCATCATCCGGTTGATACAATTCATCACGATGCAACTCGCTTGAAGAACCTTTGTCAGTGGTCATGAACACTCGGTTTCGATGATGCAAACCACTACCCTCGGAGGAAATTGGAGAACGAGAAAATATCGGTGGAAATGATGAAACTCGGCCAAAATCAAAATGTTGGAATAGATGAACAAATAAGTGAACAAAGAAATGAAGCACCTATTGACATCCTATGATTACTAGAGGCAATGCGGTGTGTTTAAGCCAAAGGTGTATCTTTGGACAAACTCTTGAATACATTGAAAAGTCGGAGAATCGAGAATCATTAAGTGTATGCGAAGTCGTGTCAAATAGTAAGTGGAGAAATGCAATGAAAGATGAATTTGATGCTTTAGTGAAAAACAAAACATGGAAGCTTGTTTACATTCACTGAACATGAAGGTGATAGGAAACAAGTGGGTATCTGAGAATCAAATATAGTAGTGAAGGAAGGTACAAAGATTTAAAGCTAGATTGGTTGCAAAAGCGTTTCTTCAAGCTGCTTTGGAGTAGACTTCAATGAGACTTTAAGTCACTGTGATCAATCTTTGCAACACTAAGAATTATCTTGACTCTTGTTGTGGCAAAGACTAGGAAATAAGGCAGTTGACATCAACAATCCTTTTCTCAATGGAAACCTTGAAGAAGCCGTATACATGGAGCGACCCGGAGATTTATTGATAAAACCGTCGACATATGTTTGCAAATTAGAAGAAGTATTGTATGGTGAGACAAGCTCAAGAGCACGGTATGAAGGTGAGCTCTACTCTAATTAAGTAGAAGTTCAAACAATCAAAAGGTGATAATTCTCTTTTCTACTTTGCAAATGAGAAACATGTTGTGTTTGCTTGATATATGTTGATGACATAGTTGTGACACGATATAATAATAGCTTGCTTCAAACGCTTCATAAATCGCTCAATGTTACTTTTCCTTGAAAGACATGGGATCTCTCGGTCAATTTTGGTAATTGAAGTGCGAGGTATAACTCATGTTTACACCTTACTCAAAAAGGATATATAGCAAGCTTGTTGAGAAAGTTTGATTATCAACACTTGAAGCCATGTAATATTCCCATAGCGAGTTGGGAAAATGTTGTCAAAACATGAGGGTGGTGATGAAAAATCCATTGTTGTACATAAAAGCGCGGTTGAAGGTTCTGATTACCTAGTTCATACCGGACGATATTACCTGTCGTTGAATAAGACAAAGCGATTCTTGCGGATGCCTCGCGATATTCTTTGGAAGGCGAAGATAATTTTAGATACTTGAAGGGGACAATTGATCAAGGTTTGATGATCAAAAATGCTATAATCTAGATATAATTTGCATATCTTGATCTTGATTGGGCTTTCTGTCAAGATGATAGAAGATCAACATTTGGATATTATGTGTATTTGGGAGATAGCTTAATATCATGGTCCTCGAAGAAACAACATGTAGTAGCGGATCAAGTCGGAGGCGAGAATCTGGGGCATTGGCTCATGCAGCATGGCGGAAATAACTTGGGTGCAATCATTATTTAAAATTAAATTTTCCACAGAATCAATTCCTACTCTTTGGTGTGACAATATTAGTGCTAAAAGCACTTGCCTCGAATCGGTTTATCATGCTCGTACAAAGCATATAGAGCTTGACATCCATTTTATTAGAGACAAAGTTATTGGAAAGAGTTGCAAATATGTTACATTCCTTCTTACGAACGGAGATGGTGATTAAACACAAAACCTTTATCACATTCTCGGTTTACATTTACGAAGGACAAACTTGGAGTCGGCTGCGGTATACTCGGTTTGAGGAGGTGTTAAAGATGAGGACCGGGATCGGTTATTACATACACGCACATTGAGGATGAAAGTGTAGGTTGTTTAAAAGTATAGGAGTAAAATGTAATTGAGCATTTGTTCTACCGATTCGATGTTGTTAATGAGTCATGACATTTTGGTTCCTTAATTTCGGGAAGTGTAATTGTTAGTTAGACACTTGTTAATAGGTGATTGGTCAATAGAATGTATATAGATTTTGTGTATGTATTTCTATTTGATTGCTTGTATTCCATATACCGAGATGCTAAAATAAAGAAATCAAAGAAAGCTTTTCACACAAATTTCTTCTCTACAAATTTTAACTTTATAGAATAAAAACTGAAGGCGTTCGGTTTGGCTCCGATTGGTTCCATAATTAAAGTTTTAAATTTGTCATATTTCTACTTCATTTTTATTTTCTTTGTTTGAAAGGATACAATAACCTAAAAATTCATAATTTTCAAACCTTAATCTATTCACAATAGAATAATATATCAAATTTTGAACACAATGTTCCATCTCGATACAAAATAACAAACCACGGAAATAAAATATTTTATTTTATTTGTTAAAATTTTAGGAAAAAAAGGTCGGATTCGGTTCTTGGTTTTGAGTCTAGAAGCGATAAAGAGAACCATAAATAGCTAATTCTTGGTTCTAATGTCTATTACTTGATTTAAATTTAAGAAAAGCAGAACCGAACTACTCGGTTTGATTCGGTTGGGTACATTTGTCCACCCCTAATTTTAGTTGAATGAGTCAAGGAGGTTATAGGAGTCCTATACATAGTTTTATTTTATTTTATTTGGCATTATTGTGTTAGCGGGTTAGTGAGTGGAAATTATCATCTACATAATATCTTTATTTAAAAGTGCCAAAGAAATGAAATAAAAGGAAGAAATTATTTGTCATTTGTATGCTTATGGATATTTGAGTTTCTCAAAAACTCAATTTAGATATCAAAGTTACCTTGAACCAGCCTACCATGATAGTTTATTTCATTATTTCGATATGCATTGAGGCATGATATTTGAGGATCTAAGTGATACAATTGAGAATGATGCGGATAAATAATTTTCTTGGCTTTTGGATAGTGATATTGAGTTTGCAGAAGAATGGTTTGAGAATGGGTAGAGGTGGGTCTCATCGAGTAGCGAAGAGACAAAACAATTAAGTTTTGTAGATAGATGAGATAAGTGCAGCGGGCTGAGTGTGAAGGATTGGAAGTTTTTGCGGATGATGATCCAAATAAATTCACCATACTTGCAAATTAAGAGCACACATTTAGGGATTAGTTACATGAAATCCTCGTGGTCTTATAACAAGAAAAATGAAGTTTTTGTGACATTTGCTATAAGAGCCGGGTAATGAAGGAACTTTTGTATAAAATGAACTAGAGTGGAAGTTAAATGCAAAGTTACAACATTCTCAAATAGTTTCTTTGAAATTGTGGTTGGAAATTAATTCCCCATAAGAGGAACTTACTGAAAAATCAATTAGCTGATGCTGATGTGGGCATAATTGAGAAATTCCAGAGAACTTTTAGTTCAACTTCTTTTACGTATCTACACTAGCATGATTACATAGATTTCATGGAATTGTTTGGATATTGGGATATGAGGTAATGGGAATCAACTCTAGTCACTTAGAAATGATGACACACAACACAAGGGTTCATTTATAGATATACTTTCTACGCATAAGAAAGAGACATTGGATGTACACAAGAAAAAAAAAATCAATGAAAAGAACCATTAAGTCAATCACATTATATTTGGGAAATTTGTGAACAACCCTCGTTTTGTAAAAAGTTGAAAAATACCTCATTTTAATGATTTGTATTTAAAATTATCTCATTCTCATTAAAATCAATATTTTATAATTTAATAAAAAATACATTATTTTCATTTAAAATTCATATTTCAATTTTTATTATCTAAAATTATATTATTTTATTTAAATTCAATATTTCAGTTTTTATTACCTAAAATTATATTATTTTATCTAAACATATATTATTATTATATGAAAATAACGTATTCATATTTGTATATTATATAAATATAATAGTGATTACAATAATATTTATAATTTAGCCTTTGATAATTTTTTTCAAAAATACATTATTTTCATTTATAATCAATATTTCAATTTTAATTTGAAAACAACATTTTTACATAGGTTACTTCAACATTTTCATTAAAATCAATATTTTACAATTTATCTTTTTTAATTTTTTTTTTAAAAAATATTATTTTCATTTAAAATTAATGTTTTAATTTTTTTTTTATTTAGCACGACATTTTTTTACGGTAACATGCTTGTAACATGTAACTTCCTCATTTTCATTAAAATAAATATTTTAAAATTAATCTCTTTTTATAATTTTTAAAAATAAATTAACTTCATTTAAAATTAATATTTTAGTTTTCAATTGAAAACAATATTTTAAATGAGTAACATACTTCCTCATTTTCATTAAAATCATTATTGGATTATCTCATTTTATATATGTTTTTTAGAAATACATTATTTTATCTAAAATCAATATTTCAATTTTTCATTTGAAAACAATATTTTTACAGGATTTTTACTTCATCATTTTCATTAAAATCTATATTTTACAATCTATCTTCTCTTATAAATTTTTAAAAATATATATTATTTTCATTTAAAAATAATATTTTAAATTTTCATTTGAAAACAATATTTTTACGGGTAATATATGTGTTACTATATGTTATTTTGTCGTTTTCATTAAAATTAATATTTTACAATTTATCTCATTTTATAGTTTTTTAAATATTATTTTCATTTAAAATCAATATTTCAATATTTCATTTGAAAACAATATTTTACATAGTTGTTTGTGTTACCATATGTTACTTCATCATTTTATTAAAATCAATATTTTACAATTTATCTCATTTTATAAATTTTTAAAAATATATATTATTTTCATTTAAAATCAATATTTCAATTTTTCATTTGAAAACAACATTTTACATGGGTAACATATGTGTTATCATATGCGTAATGTTTGTTTAGTAGAGTTTAAAAATAGTTTTTTAGAAAATTTTGAAATTTTTTTTTTGATAAAATGTGTGATTGAAAATGAGTTTGAGGAAAAAAATTTATTTTAAACTCTACCAAACAAGCACTACATGTTATTTATTTGTCTTCATTAAAATCAATATTTCACAATTTATCTTCTATTTATAATTTACAATTTAATAAAATCAATTATTTTAATTTAAAATCAATTTTTTATTTGAAAACAACATTTCTACATTGCGTAACATGTGATACCTATATTATTTCCTCATTATACCTTAAATCAATATTTTTATAATTTATCTCTTTTATATATTTTTTAACAAATACATTATTTTAACTTAAAATCAATATTTCAGCGGGTTAATTTCACTACTTGATTACTAAAGTTATCTTAAAATTTTAAAGCAGTGGCGAGAAGTTCAAAAGTTGCAACACTTGTCACTAAAGTATATAACTTTTTCTCAAATGGTCACTCCATTATGTTTCCAACGTGAAATAGTGGCGTGGCACCTTTAAGTCTTGACGTGGCGCGATAGGCTATTATTTATTACATTGCGGTCTCTACACTTTGTGTAATGTTCACTTGATCTTTATATTTTTATTATCTTTCATTTAAGTCTTCTAGAGAATTTCATCTTAGGTCCTTAATCTTTTTACATCTTTACACTTTGGTCTCCAAAATTTTAATTATCTTTCATTTAAGTCCTCCAAAAATTGTAGCTAGGTCCTTCAACATTTTATATCTTTACACTTTGGTCTCCTAAATCCTTGATTTTAGTGGTCAAAAAATAAGTGCATTTTCGAGTTAAATCTTTGAAGGAAAAATTGCCTAAAGTCACTTACAAGTAACTTGTTTCAAATTAGGTCAAAACAATTTTAAAATTGTCAATAAGTCGTACTTTTCGACAATTTTTCATATTAATCTAAAATTATCCACATGATTCATATTTGTCATTTATTTTGCTCTCACCACCACTGCACTTGCCGCGCCAAGTAGAAAGTGGCCAAAGCAGCCAAGGATACAAAGGAGAAGGCATTGCGGATGGCGAGAATCGGGGCGATGAAGCAGCGGTAACTAGATAAGAGAAGATCGAAGGACTTTTCAAAAGATCGGTGAATAAATTAAGGGAATGGCGCGGGGGCTGGCGATGCTATAAAGCACACATTTGGCATGGCGTCTTGATGAGGATGGTCCAAATGTTCTTGATTGATAAATGTTTGGTTTTGATTACGGCACTACAAGAAAAAGAGTCTACCATAGCGGGAAAAGCGTTGCCATAGACCTTCGGCAGCGTTCGGCGCATGTTGCGTGCTTCGATGTTTGCGAAAACTATCTCTCTGACAACATGCAATGTTCGTTGTGGAATACCAAATGCGTTGTCATTTACTTTTTATAGCGACCTTAGAGATATATGAGCAGTTAGCGGCGACCGTTGTGGTAAATGTTCTTTAACAACGTTCATTGCTTGTTGTGTCATGTAGTTTTAACAACATCTTCGGACCGTTGTGGTTTCTTTTTAACAACGTTCCATTATTTATTGTTGTTTCCTATTAACAACGTCGTCCTACCGTTGTGGTTTCCGTTTAACAACGTTCTTCGACCGTTGTGATTTTCTTTTAACAACGTTAGCGCGGCCGTTGTCGTTTCCCTTTAACAACGTTCTCGACCGTTGTCGTTTCTTTTTTAACAACGTTCTCCTTATCGTTGTCGTTTCACTTTATCAACGTTGCAATGCTCATTGTTATTCTTTTTTTATAGCGGTGATCGCGCGTTGTCGTTTATTTCATTAGTTTTTTAAATTTTTCAACAACAATCACTGTTTATTACTATAAAACTCAATCTAATAGTTAAAGCTAAAATGCAATTTATACAAAATCAATTAAATATGAACAAGGTTGAAACATATCAAATATATTATATAAAAAGAAGAATTCGTATTCATACATTTATAGCCTAGAAGTTTCTTGTAATATGAAAGTTCGAACAAAATATAACAAAATACACATGTACTACAAGTTTCTTGTACGAAAAATATTTAATCTGCAAAATCTTGAAAGCCGGTAATTTTGCATGCACTTCACAAAATATCAACCAAAACCCTTCTACCAACCTCGAAAGCGAACCGCTACTCCACATGAACCTAAGCTATCGGATCCGACACTGCAATTCAAAAAAAAAAAAACCATTTTTGAATTCTACCAAGCAGTTGTTGAATTCTGTCTAGCGATGGGACTTCAACTTTCTTGTAAAACTAGGACTATTTTCAACTTAATATTAATGAACTTTTGGGTTTCATAAAATGGGATGCTCTTGTAAATATGAAAACCCCCGGACACTGTCAATTATATGGATAAAAGGAATCATCATGGTTGTTGAACAATAATATATTTGTAAAGCTGTAATGCATAGATTAACAAACTCCACCACTACATTAGAAGAACATATCAACTTCTTAAGTGCAATATAATCCCTCAACAATGTTCAAGTATTGATCGACATATCGCAGTGGAATGAATGTCATTCTTAAGGTACCACTATAGAGCCGATATAGATAAGTTTATTTCTTCTCTTAATAACAATACAATTCTGACCGTTAACTTTATCATTAACCTAGAAAAGGCAAATATTGGCACCAAATATTTGCGAATTAATAATTTAATCTATTTGAACATACAAGCAGTTAATATGTGAACAAGATGATGATCTACTTAAGGTTAAAAAATAACCAAGAAATTGAAAATGATGTAAAGGACCATTACCTCGATTGTGGGGAAACAAGGAGATCACGGGTTAGCACTAGTTCAAGAGGAAAGTGCAACGCCTTGTGTAATTTGGTGCTTCGAGCTTAGTAACAAAAGCATCGGATGTAATATCATTATCTTGGGAAGTGATTGTATGTTGATAGATTTTCTGGCGACTACAACTCGACTGCAATTTAGTACAATATCATCATCCGCACTATATAGTACGCAACAGCTTACGTATACGACTTCAAGAGAGAACAATACTATTCACACTACTCAACATATTCAAACATCAACGGTAGTTTGGTAAAAAGCTTCGCTGTCCCCAAAAACAATGGAACATAAGTTACTAGAGTATGAGATCCTCGAGGAGGATTACGATAAGTAACACAATTAACCATCTATTTCGACCTATAAATATAATGTTGTGATGCAAGCATGAATGGAAGAAAAACAAAAAGCAGGAAAAGAAAAAGCGGAGAAAAGCTACGAAATGGCAAAAGATCTACTTTGAACAAAGAAACTAAGAGGTTCGGTTCCTTTAGCTCATCTCATTTCTAACCTTAAATTGAGTCACAATGAACAAGATCAAGATTGTGTTCTAACATAGCTGGTCACAATGAACATATTAACAAAAAAGCATTACACATAAAAAAGTACCAAGTACATACCCTCTTCAAATAAGTTTGATACTACTCTTTGGCCATCTGATAGTACTTTGATGCTTCATTAAGAACTCGAATCTCGGCGGTGGAGTCGATATAAGTTTAAATTTTCCATATAGACTTCTTCAACCCAAACCTTCCAGCAGTCTCGTCCAAGAGGCATGTGATGCACACTTTGCACTTGGGTGCAGTGATGCAATCTTTCATACTGCTACAACTTCATCCCCATCAAACTTGTACCAATGCAATAGTTGACAACTTCTATTGTCAGTTCATTGCCTCCTTGAAAACCACTTCCTTGTTGTGACTACAAATTGATATGAACATGATAAATATCCTTCTTTAAATGTGCTAGAAATAATATGTTTTTTATAATAAATAAACAACTATATATTATAGTAAGACACAAAAACTTGAGGAGTAAATGCATGTGAACTTATGTCCTCTGCATTCTTGTTTTGATTCTGTTAAATGATACAAAATGCAATTAAAATTCTACAAATATTTTCATATTTACCTAAATTATCATAGTACATGACTAAAAAAGTTTACCGAGTTACGATAACTTCATAAAAGCGCTTCAACCTTTTCTTCTAGTGTTCCCATCCTCTACGGTGAGTTTGCAATTGGCTTTCAAGTTCTCTCACTCTCCCACTACTTTGAATATGAGCATCCACTTTTGAAGGTGTGGCGCCAAATCAGCCCCTAACCCTTCCGCGGCGTTCGGGACCTAAAAGCTCGAGCAATAGCATCGTCGGCGTATGGAATCTTCTGCTTTGGGTATCATAGATTGATTAGGCGCAATCTTCTATCTTTTTCTCTGAGAATGGAACTTCAAAGTTTATACAAGCATGTAATACATATTATAATAAAACAACTTTCATAAAATAATCATACCAAGGTTTACGGCTTGCTTCATTTATTGGTTTCCATCCTTTCTAAGATGTCCATGAGTCCGCACTTTAGTTCTTAGCCTGTGATGTTTGGATTCTTTTTTTACGAATAAAAAATCATACATTTTCTTAAAAGAAAGAGTGAGTCAACATAGAATGGAATATAATAAAAGAAATACAAATGTGTAATTACCATATCATGGTACATGCGTGGATATCCCTTTCTCCCCATAGTATGAACAAGCTTACGGTAGTTCTCATTCTACTAAATTTTGAACTTTTTCCTATTAAGACAACTAAAATTAAAACCAAGTAGACTCAAATAATTTATTTTTCCTCATCTCAAATTACTTACTTGAAAGTCGTGAGAAAAAGTCTAAATCGACAAATTTGTTTCCATGCTTCATCGAGTTTACATTCTTTGGTCTAAGAAGGGCAATAGTCGTGTTCTATTCGCATGATTTTGTTATTTCATTTTTATTTCTTTTCTCGGTCTTGATTTGAATGTCCTCGATAATTTCCCATACTTTTGAAACGTCATTTTTAAGTGGCAATCACTCGCATTGAACCTTTCTTTGTGGGTATACATAAATACAAAAAAACCAATTTAGAAGAAATGTAAAGGAGGTCAAAGTTAAGATAGAAAATATAATAAGTGTGAATTAACCTATAATTCTACAAAGAGGTCAACATGTTAAAAGTATACGAATGAAAGACCAAAGCTCAATTTTTTCTTTTCATCTACCGAATGCCAATCTTTAATTATAAGCGGCATGTTCTCGTCTACCATGGCTCCGCTATTGATGCAAATTTATCGAGTTTTACCAACCACTTGGCCCGAATCATTGAATTCAAGCTCGGTCTATGAAAAATATTTTTAGGAACCATTTTCAATACGGTGGGTCCTCTTTTCTTCTTTGGAGGATCGCATTTGTTGATTGCATGTCTTGATCATTTTTTAGCGTTGACCTCGATTTTTTGGTTCATCGAAATGTGTACTCCTTGATTTTCATCTCTAATTCTGGCTGACATATAAGGCTCTTTGTTGCTTAGTTCGTCTTTTGGAAGCTTGCTTAGAAGACTTTTTAATTCAACATTAAAGAAAAGATAAATATTAATATTTTCATAATTTAACAAATAGAAGTCAAATAAGAGGCCAAACTCACTTCAACTCTATCCATCTTTCAAGGACTTCTTTCAAACAAGATCAAACATCATTACATCAATATAAATTAATATCAGGAGATCTATATCAATTAATGCAATTAAAAGGACAAATTAAAACAATAAAATTAAATATTATTTCCATTGTAGATCAACTTGATTTTTACTTACGCCATGAATACTTTCTATTGAATACTTTCCGCTAATTTGGACTTACGTCATTGGTCGATTTTCTATTGATTGCTTACATTAATTATGTTATCTCTAATCGGTTGTCCTAATATTGTATTACTTAAATAATAATAATAATGGCGATATAGTTCATTCCAAAAATAGACATCAACGAGTCCTAAAAGCCGTATCAACACAGATTAAAAGCTGCTCTTGTCAACCACATTCCAAGAAGGTTAATAGAAAAAGAAGGTTTAACTTCGAAGAGGCCGATCGTCATGGAGGAACTTATTACGCAATATTGAAAAGAGGCGCAATATTGATCTGATGCTTAAATTACAAATGAATGCTCATGAGACATCATGCCCATAGAAACATGAATCTTTGCTAGAGTGCAAATTTTGCCTTAAGGATTGCGAGGCGTTATATTTTTCTTCGAGGATAACATGAATGAAAAAACAGCATTCATATTTTACTAAAAGAAAAGAACACACATTCTTATCTATTACAGGACACTATAATGATCATTTTCCAGGAAGCTATTCTGCATCTCACTTCCAGAATGAATTTGAAATAGCTCACAACTTCTGAAGAGTGAAATGCGGGTTGCTAGCGGTCTTCTCGGTAAAGCTTCCTCGTAAAGGAAAGAGTGGAGTGCAATACCAAAAGCTATAGTGGAGTGCAATCTGAATTTTGATGTTGACATTATAATGAAAGCCGAAACTAAATTAACAAAAGCTAAAGGGAAAGTATATCACAAAATTAAATTATAGCATCTTTGAATACCAAAATGGGTGCAATACCTTCTCTTAATTGAAACACGTATCATGCGGAAGAGAAGCGGTGAGTCCTTGAATTTGGGCAAACAATTTTAATTTGAAGCAAAAGTACATTGGAGATCATAGTATGAAGCAAGGCTCTGAGGCGTGCATCATTTACTCATATGAAAAATGTGTTATTATAATTACCTATCTTCCTCTTGGGTACAACTTCAGCGTCATCATCATGTCTTGAAACACCTCAATCGATTCTCATTCATTTGCCTTAAAACTTTAAAAAAGCAGTTGGGCGGTCCTTTCTCGGTGATCACACAAGAGATAGATGGGTTAGGGTTTTGAGGGGCTAATACAAACAAGTTAAAGATTGATATAGCTCTTCTATGAATGATATGCCTTAGGTCAGCAGAAATTGCTAGTTCTTTTGTTGAAGATTTATGATTTGTATATTTATGCACAACCTTTGTGAAAATGAACAAAGGTTTAGGATTTTAGAGGTTTTAATAGAGTGCAGGTCAAGCGGATCAAGTAATTTGTTGGCACTTGGAAAAATAGGGCTGTGTGCACGTGATGGAAAAAGTCCGAAACCAACCACCTTGCTCGGGGCATCGGGCGAGTTGAGCTTTGGAGGACTTCTTTCAAGGACTTCTTTCAAACAAGATCAAACATACATTACATGAATAGAAATTAATGTCAGAGATCTATATCAATTTATGCGATTAAAGGACCAATTAAAACAATAAACATTCATCATTCACCATACAATTCTATGTATCGCATAATATGCCTTGACATCTATCCTTGCATAATTCTCATCATCATCATGGTTTCTTCAATACGTGATATATCAAATGGAATAGTTGCCCCATAAAGTAGTTTCTTCTTCCATATTTAGCGTGTGAAAGCCTCTTAGTGGCACTTATGGCTCAACATACCAATTAGATGTTTCATTCTCTCTAGAATAAAACAATTGTTTACTTTGTGATGCCAAAATGAAAGGATCATTTTCAAATTATTGTGTGGCCTCGTGAAGGTTAACCAAAAGTAAATCCGTCTTCTTTTTTTTACTCCATTCCGCGATATTTACCCAATCGCACTTGAATATTGGAACATGAAAAGTATTGTAATCAAGCACTATAATATCTCGCCAACACTCCATAATAAGCGACTTTCCCAGCGGCTGTGCATTATCTTTTGCACTAGATCTACAAATAGTCGTTGCTTCAACTAAAATACCCATTTGTTTTGGTGAGACTTTTACGCATCCTTAGTGTGAAGCGAAGACCATTTGTAACAAAACTAGAATATGACATGGAAGGCATCTAGGACCACGTCAAAGCCACTTTAAAGTATTTGAAACATTGTCTATCATCTCTGAACTTTAATGTCATATGTTTAAACATGTTAGGAATAATTGAATAAAATAAGGTTTTTAAAAATGAGCGTTGAACACGTTAATTTGTATTTAAAACATCATCCAACGAGGCGACAAATGAGTCAATGTGTTTCTTATGCAACAACGTATCATTTCTTTCAAGTGGTTTGTCAAAACTCGGAAGTTCATCCATGTGCATCTAATGAAGATATAATATATTACTAAAAATTATATTGGCGATCCTCTTAAAATCTAACAAAGTAGTAATTTAACAAACCCGACTTTATGTATGGTTGAACTTACGTACTATTTGGTAGCACATAGCGATGAGCAACTTTCAACATCTCATCGAGATAGTACCAGCAGCTTCCCTTTAGAAATTGTACGCCCCGACTAAGAAATCACTCAAGGAATTCTTCATTAAGAGTGCAAGTGCACAGCACTATTCGGATCTTGTTGTTTAATGTATTTGCTACAAAACATCGCATTTTTCTTCAATAATATGTCGTTGACTAGCTGCCCGCCGGTCGTGCGATTCATAACATATCCTTCAATACTTTCATATACCTACACAATAAAAAACTTTCATCATAGTAAATCAAATTACTGCGAATGTATCAGCCGAGTTTGAATAACATAGGCGTATCACCTCTCCAGATAGGTACATCCAACGATATTGTCTTTGGTCCACACGATCGAACTTCTCTTCAAAGGTGGATTGCCGGAAGTGAACCGTTATCCAAAAAAAAAGAAGGAGAAAATACCTTTCCAACATACATAAAGTTTCATAAACATCATCCTCCAATTGTTCGACTATATTTCTATCATAACTCGCCCATGACATATTTCATTGAAAAATGAACACAATTTGAAAAGAAGAGTTCCTTGGTCTTTAGGCAAAAGTCCCCTCAATGCAAGCGATAATAATTGTTGCATTAAAATGTGACAATCATGAGGCTTGAGTCCAACTATCTTACATTCATCAAGCTGAAATGCAATTTCCAATATTAGAACTATAGCAGTCGAGGTAATTTCAAATTGTAAGTCTTTTACAAAATATTTGTTTTCAACCTTTGATAAAGTGTGGGGGCTTGACGTGAGTAAGTAGAATTTATTTCCTCTACTCTCGAGATGTAATTCATGCCTAATATTCATAGCTTCCATGTCCTTACGAGAATTGATGCCATCTTTAGATTTTCCTTTCACATCAATAGAAATTACCAATAATGCTCTCACAAATATTCTTTTTCACATACATCACATCCAAATTATGACGTACAATTAAAAGTCGCAATTAAACATTAATGGTGTCATGATAAAATACATCTAATTATTGTATTAAAGTAAATAAAAAAGCAGTTACCTTCGATATGGTAGCTTGAAAAATATTGATTTTTTTCTTCCATGTTACATTAGATTGATTTGTACTCTTCTTTCTCTTTTCTTACCACTTTTTCCCCGATCGTTTGCAAGTTTACCAACTTCAAGATAATCTTCTTCACCACTTTTTATCTTTTGGCACGGTACCATTTCAATAGGTCCATTCAGACCGACTCTTTTTTCATGCGTAATGGATGACCGAGGAGAGAAATCTTCTATGTCCCATATATGCAAACTTCCTACCATGTGTCAACCATTGTGAACATGTATCTTCACGACAAATAGGGCATGCAATTTTTCCCTTGGTGGAGCCATCGAGATACATTACCATATCTGGAAAAAGTCATGTATTGTCCACATCAAAATCGCTTTTTGAGTTGAATGTAGACTTAGCGCATCATACATCTTAGCCCCCATCCCTCCATAACAATGATAAGTCGATCTACAAGTGGTTCCAAATAAACATCTATGTCATTTCTGGCTTTTTGGTCGAGGATTAATAAACTCAACATCAAACTTTCTTTCGACATGCACATATCGAGGGGCCGAGTTATATATAGTTAAAATTCTTGGCCAACAACTATATCTAGAGCTAAGATCTTTGAAAGGATTAAATCCATCGTGCTTGAGACCAAATCTAATATTTCGAGAATACGAGGGCAAAATGTGGCCACTTTCTATTTATCATTTCCCATCGATGAATCAGCTGGATGCCTCGTTTACCGTCTTGACTTTTATGACTTGAGTGCCATCTAAGTTGTGTTGCCATCTCATCTATTAGAACATCCTCTTAAGTCTTGGTATTGTTGGAAAATAGCATAGGACTTTCTTTGAGATTCCTTCACGAATTTTTCTTACTCAGTTGGTTAACTTTCCATCTTGGTATCCACACTTTGGACATAATTCGAAATGTGCAAACTCGTTTCTATATGAGACAACAATCATTCATGCATGCATGTATTTTCGTACCCAAGATCAAAATATTGACAACTTTTTTATCTCATAAAGCGAGTTAGGTAGTGTGTTATTTTAAAGCGGCATGTCCCTAGAGAAAATATTTATAGTTCATCGAAACCGATTGTCGGATAAACCATGTGTGGGCTTTATGCTTCAACAAAGCAGCGAAGGCGACATCTTTATTAATAAGCTTTACAACACGGATATAAAGGAATTTCAAAATCGCCAAACAAATTTCAATCTCCTCCTCTCTTCCATCGGGAGGGTTTTCAACTACTTTATCGTGTTGCACATAAAAGTCCTTAAACATCCTATATGGTCGGCATTTCTACATCGACTACATTTGATTCATGGGCGTTCTCCATGAAATACCCAAGTAGTGTATAGAGGATCCATACCACTTAATGACCAAATGTTCATACACTATATCAAAGTGGTGATGCTTTAGATTTCTACACTTAACACGAGGACATCCTATCATTTACGAGATTTAAATGTTCATGAGCTATATCAACAAAATTCGTGCACCATCTCTATATTGTTACGAAAATCTGCAAACAAATGTTATGATCATTAATACATGAAGATGTTTCCAATTTTATCCTAAATTAAAGATATCTAATTTGTTACAATAACGCTTGATAAGTGCACCATTCTTTTATCCATTATAAGCGATATATTGTCCAATAGCCTTTGAAATTTCAAGAGCGTTGTTAAAATTTGACTAGGTGAACACAGAAGGCTAACAAAGCTAAATAATGAAAGATTCATGAAAGAGAAATGAAATAGTCGAATCGAGAAAGCTAAATAATTAAAGATTAGAAAGAAAGATGTATAGTAAAGTATACAAAAGAATCTCGGTCTAGAATCATGCGAAATAAATAGTCCGAATTCCACTATATGTACCTCTAAGATTTGCTTGAGCTATCGTCGTTTATTAGTTGCCACTTTAATTTTCAACTCGTACAATTATTTATGCATCGAGAACAGATTGAGAACATTGTATTTTCTTCCAAGAGCAATAACTAACCAGTAATAGTGGCCAATTAAAATAAATTAACTTATTCAATATGCTAAAGTATCACAAATGTATTTGGATAATACTAAATTGTAATTAATTGCTTCTATATGTTTGGCATAGTTATTCTAATTCCTTAACAACTGTACAAACCCATAATTTTGATTATGGAAAAATGTATACCTCGTGTAATCGACAGCGTTGGATTGATTTGAGGAGTTTTAAGGTCCCAAATCTCCCTCTTTATCTGTGAGCTTCAACAAAATTTTTATATAAATTAAAGATGGCAAATATATACAAGATCTCAGTGTGTGATCATATATAAATCAAAAACCATAGGCGAATTTAAGCAAAAGATCACTCTCTGAGGAACAATAATGCCAAGTCTATATTACCAAATACTAAAGCACAACCTTGAAGTTATAAGGCGATGACAAATTTGCTTTTAGATGAGAATATTAGCACCAAATCGGGGCAACACACTTTATAACCTTGAGAATGGCGCATATGTTCGAGGTTATTGAATGAATATCCTTCATTGATAAAAAGAATGAGTGATATTTCAATATCAAGCATTGAAAACATAAGGTTAACGAACATACACGTAACATAGAGGGACAAAACACAAGGAAGAAATAAAAGTGTTTATGATTAATTGAAAACCATAAAAAAAATGCTAAAACTTCTCTTAGCTTTTGTTTTGGATACGTGTTTGAGTTGACAATTTGTGCCTAATAGCGACTTGCCTGCGATATGGCGTAAATAAATTGTCTTTCAGCTTTGCGTGTATAAAATCTTCTACTTGATTTTAGTATTTCGTGCGGTGATGATAAATTGCACCCTTTGTGCCACTCGTTGTATTATCATACTATATATTTTTTATTTTCAATTCATATTGACATCTTTACTAAAGCATCATTTTAGCATTTCAGTTCCTCTTGTTTTTTTTTTTTTTCATTAAGCTGGTCACAACTTTAATGTTGAGCTACTGAATAAATATAAAAAGGTATAGCACCCAATTATGCAACTTTCACGGGGCAAACTAGAAAAATGGTGCATATCCTCATCCTTATTGCACGGATCAGATCCCCCTCAAAATTTGGGTGTTCTTATGGAGCTAATGGAGAAGCTAATAAGCGTTGGAAAAGAGTGTTGACTACTGTGATAATTCTGGAAAAGATAATTCGATAGAATACGAAGAAGAGGTGCTTGAATTACATCAATGGGATATGGTTCATAAATAAGTGCGAGTCAATGAATGGTCGGTGATAAGGATGAAGTGGGGGTTAAGTTGTGTAATGACATAGATTATGCAAAAATAGGAATGAGGATTGAAGAACTCTTTGGATCAATGTATTGGAGGAAATGATCAATGTTATCTTTGAAATCTCAAACCGGAGTAATAGACTTTTGCATAGACTGAGAAGTCAAGTTTCATCGAAGAAGCGAGAATGTAGAAGGAATTGCTTTTCCATGAAAGTTCCTCGAAAACACACTGGTCTGGACCAATCGGTGGATGAGGGGTTTCACACAAGTTGTTAATAGGAAGAGGCAATTAAATAAAATAAGATGATAGCACTAAGCGACCTCGGAATAACAAGGAAGATCCAAGGAGGGTGGTCGGTTCTTCACAATCTTTCTCAATGATGAGTTAATATAATCATTTGGAACATCATAGGATTCATAAGGAGACTTGAAGTCTTACGCAAATCCATCAAATCGACTTGTTGGTAATCTACGAACTATTGGGGATCATTCTAAAATGAACAATATAAAAAGGATGTTCAATTTTGATGAATGTGCTTATAACAAAAATGGTAAGATTTGGATTTTTGGGTAGAATGACATTTGTTGTTCTATTATCGAGCACGGGATCAATTCTTCCGAATGAATTTATTTGTTATAATCTACCATTTCCCCTTAAAAGCGTGGTTTTGAGATAATTAATAATATCATTAATAAATTAATGACAACGGAAAATGAGAAAATTAGTTGTTCCGAGTACAATAACCATGTAACTTAGTCGAATGTACTCAAGGTCCACATCATGTGATACCGGTGCAACCACGTGTGTGATGATACATAATAGACAAGTGCAAGTGTTTGTCTAAAAATAGCTAATAAGTGACGATAAAAAACTACTACTCACATTCACAAGGCATTTTACCTAGGAAATACTAGTAATATGAGTTGGCGTCGAGGCGATAAACAACTCTTATCTTTCCTCCTTTTACTTTCTTCAAAGCGCTATCATTCTCCAAAGCCACCATAACCTACAAACTTCAAGATTCTTGATCTCCTCCTTTTGATGTCAAGCAAACCAAATTCTCGTTGTACATTTCAAGTAAATCTTCCCCATTATTTACAAACTTTAGGGGCCGACCTATGAACATGCACAATCCTATATTTTTTCATCTAAGACTCCGCCTTTTCGGTTTATTCATTAACCACATATCCCTATCATTGGCATTATCGGAATAACCGGTGAGCAGACCAATGATTTCTCATCAAGCTGAAGGAGACAAATGTGATTTCCTAAAATTCAGTTCAACTCGCTCCAACTCTTTCATATAATCCACAGAAACACAAATGCAATCAAAATTAAAACTTAAGCAATTGTAATCATCAAAATATGAGAAAATATTATAATTTATATAGTCGTTATACATTCTATCATAATACTAACTAATTAGATACCACCCGTATGGTCTTTTTGTTCTTTGTATATAAACCCTGGAAGAAAATTTCTCTGATCCTGACGCAATGGTGATATTTTGAAACTTTAGTGGAGGTGACCTCACAATCTGTGAATAGTTAGCAGTAAGGAAAAGTAAGTTTTTTATTCAAAGGAACTAGCATTTACATCACAGTGGAACTAATTGAACATAAATGAGTAATGTTTCATGGAACTTTGAGACTCAAGTCTAGTTCGAACGCTTTGGGTGAAACCTATTCTCTTCTAGTTCCCCGAACTATGATCAAAGGTTCCTTCATTGTTCCATTCATTATTGTTTCTTCTATATATTCGGTTTATAAATGGAATTGAAGTTTATGTGCTTCAATCTGGTGAAAACACGTATCCCACATCATACATACAACACCTAAGGAAATATTCACTAATTTCATGAATAACATAATCGTGCCGGGTTTTGAATTTTGAAGATTCGCGTTCTGCTAGATGATTCTGAACATGAAAGACAAATCTTAGCAACAAACAAGCGATTTGAAAGGATTTCTTCCGAAAATCAAAACATAAGGGTTTGAATTGGATTTTGAGGTTACATTCAGGAAGAATAGCAAAGAAGTGAGGAGATGGCGGATACAGGCAGCGTATTTTGGATGTTGGAGGCAAATATTTTAGTTTTCATTTGCCGGGTGGAAATTTGTTAGCTGGGCTCGTATTTGGGCTTTAGATTTTTAGCGTGCGAAAACGTTGCCAAATCTATTTTTGCAATAAAGTTTTAACTTTCGCGTGCCTATTAGTTGCCGAAATGTTGTGGTATATGTTTTAACAGCGTTGATGAGCGTTCTTAGCGATGTTATATGACAACGGTCATTGCCCGTTGTTGAATAAGGAAAATATATTATTATTTTGGCAGCAGTCCTTTGATCGTTGCAAAGGATATATTAACAACATTCATTTCAATCTTTGTTGCGGAATGCCAATTGAATTAACCAATTGCAACATATATTTGATGAATGTTTAGTGTAGACCCGTTTAGCAACAAGCTTTTAATAGATGTTGTCGTTGAGATATTGCAAAAGGCACTTTTGTTTGTAGGTGTGGGCATGTTTTTTTAACTTTGCTAATAATAATAAAAAATATTTTAGACTCTTTTTTATAAAAAATATGACCGGATAATTTTCATTTTAGCAAAAGAAATCTTGCATTATAGAAACGGTATCATATGATCTTTGTATTATATAAAAAAATGTTTTAGACTTTATAAGAATGTGACCCGGATAACACAAGTGGTTAGTAGTTGGATTTTGAAAAGAATCGAATTGTATGTGAAAAAGATTATGAAAAAGAATGAAGACATGGAACAAAGATGATGGGTGATAATGCTCCACCATGTGAAGTTGCAAAGTAAAGTGGATGATGAAATTCTTCAACAAGCAATTTGAATTTTACGTAGGGATAATCTTGTGGTATAGAAAATAGTATTATTATATTAGTTGTGACCATAATTTGCTTGGTAATACTTTATTATAGAAAATAATTTGATCATAGTATTATAGAATATCAACGATGCGCTTGGTATAAAGTTGGCCATTGGTTATTTCTTTTTCTTTGTTAGTCATGTGTGTTGTTTGATCTTGTATTATATGAAAGCATTGTCACGAAAATATTATCATCTTGAAATAGTATAGAATCATATATGTGCTCAAAATTTTTATTATAATATATATTTTGAAATAGTCTCTGACCCAGGCGGTCAATTAATTTCTATTTAATTTTTGTTGTATGATATTTGAATATCAAGTTAGTGAATTTTTAAATTTAAATTTATAGTGGTATCATAATCTCATGATATTTGAATTTTTAAGGGTGTAAATTGAAATTTTAATTAATCTTGATAGATGACAAAAAATTTATTAAAATATTCTTTTCAAATGGGGAAAAATTAAAATATTGATTTCAAATAATAATGTATTTTTAAAAATTTATAAAATAAGGATATATTGTAAAATATTTGATTTTAATGAAAATGATGTAACATGTATTAACACATACAATAACATATATGTTACTCGTATAAAAATATGTTCTCAAATTAAATATTGAAATATTAAATTTAAAAAAACACGATATTTTTTCTTAAAAACTATAAAAAATGAGATAATTTGTCAAAATATAGATTTTAATGAAGACAATAAAATAACATATAGACCCTACAGTAATGAGTAGAAGAACTCATCGTGCAAGAAGGTGGAAAAATGGGTCATGGGAAAGTATTGAAAAGTGGTTTACTCTTCGTTTATCTTTTTGCTGACCATTTTCTCTCCTAAAATACAAAACATATTTCAAGAAAGCAATAAGCGTTAACTATTTATTTCGAAAAAAAATTAAATGATAAAGCATCGTCAGCACCTGCTTAATTTTAGAATTGTCATGAATTAATCCGTCACACGAAAGCTCTTGATTTCGAGGAGAAGACCACGGCATCAGAGATACTGAGTGGGTGCGCATAATTTCATCTTGGGGCGCTTCCCTTGCCTTCGCTCTATCCGGCTGGCAGGATGGAATAAGTCTCTCAAGGCAAAAAGGATCATGGCATTTTTGGTAGCACTTGAGTAAGTCTCTGCCCGGTCTGCGATCGCAAGGGTACCGGTTGTTTTCTTAAAAGCAGAATACATTGAAAAAGTGATCTTATTTGTTTGCCTGCTCCATGTAACGGTTTTGCAACACGTATATTAGGGAGAGAGATGAAGAGGCTAGCCATTTAGGCGCAAGCATTGCCAACTCACCACGCCCATAGACATGTTCGTTATTATTCACAAATGATGTTTAAAATATCGGAACCAATCTGAGAAACTAATCCGTTGGTATATAGTCACATTAGAAATCGAGAGAAAATCAATAGTTGGTATTGGGACTTTTAGATTAATGTAGCACATATATTAAACAAATCGATTTCTTACCCAATCATCAATTTATTTTTATATGCATAATGAGGCAAAAGAAAACTCGATACAAGAATGGTGGTCTCATTGTATGTTGTTGCCTTAGCATTAGTTTGTATGTTCGGTGAAAGCGAATGTGGTTGTATCTTGTGTGACTGGTCTGACAGCTTCGTGGTAGATCTTCTTTCAACTTCTGCAAATGAAGTCTATTTTGAGATAAGTATTTCAGCAAGCAAAGTCAAATTATTACAAAGTTATTGCGAGATGCACATACATTCTCGATCATATTGGTTTCAATGGGTTTTATTTTCTTGCATTCTTGGCGCCATTGATGAATTTCTTGTTCCGTATAGTTCGAGAGAGAGAAGAGAGAGTTCTTAATTTAAAATACAAGAAAGAAAACAAGTAGAGTCTAATACAGCGAAGGCATAAAAGTGAGTGGTTACAAAAGGCAAGAAAAGAAGATATATTAATGATAACTAAGCAATTGGGCCAGCAGAAAGAAAACATTACTTAAGTAATTAGAAGGGATCTGTGAAACAAAGCGAGATTCCCACAGGTTTAGTAAACTTAATGAAATAGTATTAAAATGTCAGAAGCTATTGGTGCTAACTCCAAGAGAACATAGATCCGATGTTCATTAGGGTCATCAACAATACAAAATCTAGATTGGCTTATGCCATTCTTGAACAAATAAACAGCTTCTCCAACATTCACTGAATGCCACTTTAAAAGACAAACATGCTCAAATAGATCCACGATTTGAGTCTAACTTGCATACTGAACCTTTGGCATCTCTTAGATTATTTTCCAACAAAAATAAATAACTATTGATGCATTTGAATATTTCAACCCAATCATGTCTTTAGCTTCAAAATATTAAAAAAAAAAAAAAAAAGACAGATTAAACACACACAAACTCACGGATGCCACCTCATCCACATTAACGCAAATCTGTTGTTTGCCCTCTCTCTCTCTCTTGATCTCGATCTCAAATTGTCACTGACATTGTCACTGAGGATGTCAAATCAACTCTAATTGCAACATGAAAACCAAGTTAATATGTTCTCGAATATCTCTTTCCAATTGCGTACGCATTATGTGGAGATACTTGAAGACAACTTGTATAGTGTATAGCATTAGACAATACAATTGACAAGATATTGACTTTTAATTTTTCTTCCTTTCTAACCCGTCCAATAGTGTCTAGTCCACTCACCAAACATGAACTATCAATATTGATTATATTGATAGTTTATGAAAACAAACAAAACCATCGATAATTGCACCTTCCATATTAGGATATGTATAATAAATCAATTCGGTTCGACCACAAAGTTTCACATTCTCTCTCCCCCTCTCTCTCTCTCT
>JALRMA010000346.1:0-88246 GCA_023638005.1 Forsythia suspensa
GGGGAAACAAACTAAATTAATTTTTTTTATTTAACCCAATTTTCCCCTAATTTCACAAGAAAAAATTTGGGGAAAATTTTATAAATTCCTCCCCACCCAGAGAACACAATAAATTTTCCAATAAAATTTTCATTTTTGAATTAAAACTATCCAAATTGAATAAACCTGCAATTCATATCCCAATCTATCTATAAAGCATATAATTAAACTAAAGTTTAACTCAATATTACCTATATGTAACAAACTAAATAATTTTCAAAAATATAAATAATTTCAACATCAAATAACCAATATCTATACCTTCCATTATAGATATTAAATAAGGCTTTAACTATTAAAAAATCATTAATATTTATAAAATGAAAATAATATTAAAATTATAATAATAATAATTCCACCCAAATAACTTAATCCAAATACATCAATTATATATTTAATTATCTAAAGATAATCAAAATCTCCCACAATTACATATTGAACTCAAAATGACATTATAGCTCAATGGCTGGGTTCAATACCCTTAATTCAGATAATCAAAACACCACAAAAATATTAATTATATAAGGCCTCAATTATATTTTTCACGAAACCTACGAAAACTACTAATTATAATTTAACCTTTCATAATAAATTAATTCAAATCTATTTCAATGAAATTCACAGATCTTGTAAAATTCATTTAAATTCATTTTAAACCCATAATTATTAAAAATCTAATTCACCCAAATTCAATCTAAAGACCAATTTCAAGAATGTAACTATTACCGGACCTTTTTTAAGGTACCAATTTAAGTCAAATAAAATCAAACATGAATTCCCTTTAAATCCAAAATAATTAAAAATGGATTTAAATTATGTTAAATTTAAATTTCATATAAAATTTATCAAGTTCACGATTATAACGAATTATAACTCAACTAATTTCAAATACAAACTTATCCAATTTTTTTAATAAATTACCAAAATTATAAGAATTAAAATAACATATGACCTTTCAGAATTAAATGATTTTCTAAAGGCAGGAATTTATTAATTCCATATTAAGATTGAACTTATTTTTAAAATTTAATTTCCTAATTTTTTACTTAAGTTCTAAGGAAGGCCAAAAGGCAATTTGTCAAGATGATTCAGAACCTAACATCATTTCTTCTAACCTTTTCCTAATGAATTTTAAGGTAATAGATATTCTTTTGAATTGCATTAAATGTTTAAAATTGGAATCAAATTTCCACCCGGTTTCTAGATTCTAATTTCTAGAGAACCATTTTCTGTTAAAACTCAAGGCTATATTGCCATTGCAAAGATATTTTGCTTAACCAAATAATGTTGAACTTTACTCAATGCTAAATTGTTTTCCGGAGTTGAAATTCATTTTATAACCAATTTTAAGTCCCTTGGAATAACTGCAATTTATGAAATTTGGGCAATTTATCCCAAGTCATAATCTTAAAATTGCCATGCTCTAATGAAAGGAATGTTCCATTCAAGTTGGGAGATGAAAGGGAGGAATAGTCTGATGATAATTACCTTTAAGTTAAGCAAAGAGGTTTCATGATTTAATATATAATACCTACAAAGTGTTGGATTCCCTCCGTTTTGGGCTTGTAATTTTACAAAATGTAAATTAATTACAAATTTGCCAAGAATGTTTATTTAGGCTGTTATCTTAATTTGAAGTCCTTTAAGGTAAATTTTTTAAAATTGTTTGGTATGGTTTCAAGTTGGGAACCTCATATCATCTCAAAATTTCTTCCCAATTCTTTCACATAGGTTTGGGAATTCCTAAGATGTCATTACCAATTTCATGTTAAACCACCCACTCCAATTCCAAACATATATCAAAGGCAATGTTTGTGAATTAACACCGCCAAAAGGGAAGTAAACCAATTTTTCATAATTATTTTTCTAATTATAAGGTTCTATTCCGTTTCGATTTTTCCAAAATGAGTTAGGATTAATTTATTGGTATTATTTAAATTCCTCATTGTTTTAACTTATCCGTTTTCAAAGGAAGAATATTTAATTTAAGTTGTTAAAGTTATCTGACTTTGTGACTATCTAAGATTGTTCAAATAATCTTTCTTTTTGCTTTTTTCTTTAAGTTGTAAAGAATTAAAAAAATTTGATTTTAAACTTGATAACCTAAAGAGAATAATTTTTTTGTTTTTTACCCAAATTATATTACATTCTTATTTGATTTTATTTAAAAAAATTTAATGTTAATTATTCTTTTTTAAAGCTACAATCCTAATTAAGATTATTTTTTCAAATAATGGCTTTTAAATTATTTCATACCATCATTTTAGTAACGATTATTTTTGATTTTATTTATTTTTTAACATAGAATTAATTATTGTAGTAAATTGGTCTACCTTGGTAAAAATATTTGAAAATTATTCTAAATTTTTTCAATAATTTTAAATTCTTTTTAAATTTCTTCATTGGTAGTTTAAAGAAATATTAATTATAATTCCTAAATAAAACAAATCATAAGGAATAATTTATTTTTCCTCTTGTTTAAATCTATAGAGATTTTAGAAGAAAAATCGATTTCTTATTTAGTTTAGTAAAATTTTAAAATTAAATGAAATAAACAAATTGGTCTAAGACATTTTAATTGAAACTTCGTGAATTCAAAGGGGTTTTATCGTTATTTCAATGACCAAAATGGTTAATGGTTACAATTCCATGTTATCATAATTTAAAATTAAATTTATCAAGGTAAAGAAATACAAATGACAATGTATTAATATATGTTTTTGTTATTTTAATACAAAACGGAATTTGTATTGTTAATTTATTGTAAGATTAATTTTATATACTTAAAACTAGTTTACAAACTTTTCATTTATTTTTTTTCAAATTAGGTTAAATATTTAATTTTAATCAAATTTATTTGATTAGTCATGAAATAAAAGTTCCCTATCACAGATTTGCAATATTATAATAAAATTTTTTAATTATTTTAATGATAGGTTTTAAATATTTCGTTCTGAATTTTTCAATTTTCAATCACCTGATTTGTGGGGTTGACTCATTGGTTTTAGCGAATTAATTAAAAGGAGAAAGGAAAGGGGAACGAAATTTATTAAGAAATTTCGCTGTATTTCTATACAAACGCTTCCATTGCCATCGAATTGAGGTGACTTGCCTATGCTGTTTCGACCAATTCCAAGACTCAAATCCACCCATCGCTTAGACAACCAATGTATCAATTCTCAATGTAGAGAGGTAAATCAAATTACTTCAGAAAATGTTGCATCCAGGGTAATCTATGACACGACTCATTTTATTGTTTATCTAATAAGAACTTGGTTAATAGACAAATGAGACACCATAGCAACACTAAAGTAAGACAAATTTGGGTTTAAAAGGGTAATTTAAATTTTATATGGTTGATGTTTCCATAGAAGTTTTAATCATAAATCTTGGTATTTTGATAGTGTATGTTCTAAACATATGAGTAGTAATTGATCTTATCTAACTAACTACAAGAGTCATGAGCGATCCGTTACCTTTGGTGATGGGGCACACCAGAAATTGAAGGTGTAAGCACTATTCTCATTGATGGATTCTCCGCCTAAAAGAAGTACTTTTGTTGTAGGTTTAAAAGCTAACTTGATTAGTATAGGGCAACTTTGAGATGATAAACACTAAGTTATGTTCTCAAAAATTCTTGAAAAGTCTTGAAATATAATGGTAGTTGATTCTACATGGTACTAGGTCTAATGAAAATGTTATCTTCTTGACACCAAAATTACTTGTCATATTTCAAAGACCGGCTCTCACCGAGTTATGGTACAAAAGTTGGGACATTTGAACTATATTGATCTATTGAGACTAACAAAATTAAATGCGACGAGGCATTCCTAAGCTTACCAAAAATCAAGGATTGTGGGTTCATGCCTTAAAGATAAGCAAACCAAAAGTACCACAAGCAAGGTAATTTTCTTACTACATCTCATGTATTAGAATTACTTCACATAGATTTGATTGGACCTATTCAAACTAAAAGTATTGGTGGTAAGAAATATATCTATGTCTCAGAGATGATTTTTCTAGATATACTGGGTAGATTTCTTAAGAGAAAAATCGACATTTTGAAAGATTTAAATTTTGCACCTAAAATTAACAAATGTAAAACACTTTGAGGAAATAAAATAATGAGGATTAGGAGTGATCATGGGACGGAGTTTGAAAATGCTACTTTCTACATTCCGTGAATAAAATGGCATTTTTCATGAATTTTTGCCCTAAAACCCTTGAACATAATAGAGTTGTGAAAAGAAAAAAGGTCTTTACAAGAGATGGCTAGAGTAATACTAAATAGTAAAAACTTGTCATAAATTGTGGGTCGAATCTATAAGATCGCTTGTTATATTTTGAATCGTGTGTCTTTAAAATCATGAACCACTCACACTCTATAAAATGAAAGGAAGAAAATAGAATCTCAAGTATTTTCATACTTGTAGCAAATATTATGTGTTAAATGATCGAGAATATTTGGGTAAATTGATTCAAAAAGTGATAAGGGGTGTTTATTGGCTATTCAAAACAATGAGCTTACGTAATTTATAACATGCGATTTAGTCTATCATTGAATCAATAAATGTAAAAATTGATGACACTAATGATTTTTCCTCTTATTTACGTGAACCTAATATTCGGATCTTGGAAGAATAGGTTGATGGACATTAAAATACTCAAGACAACCATGTGTCTGCTCCGCATTGATAGATAGATGAATCGCAAGATCAAGTTTTTTTTTTATTCAAACACCAGCATGTCAGATGGTTTGTAGGCCTCTACCAGGACAGGGTGGGGGTTTGATGCCTACCATCGTATTTATATAAAATGGTAGTACAGGAGGGGATATGAACCGACCTCCAAGCATACAACGAATGAAAAAAATTCTCAAACTACAAAGAAATAAAGAGATACTACTTTAGTGCATAATTCAAAAGCAAAGCAAAGCAAATGAAACCAAACTAACAAAAACTAAAGACCTCTAACGATGGAAGGCCATATCCGCTGGTCAAGTAGTCCACGCGAACGACGGCAAGTCCAAGATCCATACTCGATAATGTCGCTGGTCCCATCCTCGGCTAAAGAGTCACGACCGGTTTCTCTCAAAAATATGGAAAATTGTGTCTCGATCGAATGAAAGAAGATGTTGATGCTCGAGTATTGATCGAATCACCCACGCCCCACCACGTGAAATGCAATGACAATGAGTGTAGAGTCGCCTCAATCCATAAGTCCACAAGACCCATCCGTCGGCAAGCTCAATGCCGTAAATGGCTCACAACTCGCCTCCAAAATAAGCTCGGACAAGCATCAAGTTTTGTTGTCTCGCCCGCCCTAGAGGTTCCGACGCACAAAAACAAATAACGAACATAATACAAGAAGGCAACCTCCTTCCTAAATACAAAAAGCACACACATTGGACAATGTACTCGATTCTAGAGACAAGATGATGACTAGAAGGAGGCTAGCTAATGAACTTGCTACACCTCATAGATTGAATCCATTAGACTTTTACTATATGTGACATGTCAAATGAGGTTCAAGCTATACCAAATGGATGTCAAAAGTGCCTTTCGAATGGGATTCAATGAAGAACTCTATGTTGAGCAACCTAAGGGATTTGTTGATCCTTATTCTCCGACCATGTGTTCGTGACTTAAAAAGGCCCTATACTTGATTAAAGCAAGCTCCACATGTTTGGTATGAACGATTGACCATGTTCTTGTTGGAACAAAGATACAAGAGAGAAGGAGTTGACAAAACTTTATTTATCAAACACCTCAAAATTGGACTAAAAGTTGCACAAATCTACGGATGATATTGTGTTTGATTCTTCATTAGAAATAAAATCTAGGAGTTTGTTACATTTATGCAAAATGAATTTGAGATGAGTATGGTTGGTGAACTAAACTTTTTTTAGGTTTGCGATCAAACATGTCGATTAGGATATTTATCTCAGTGCCAAGTATGCTAAAAATGGTGAAGAAATTCGGTCTTGAATGCACCAAGTCAATTAGAACTTCCATGGTCACGCCTTGAAAAATTTCCGATATGACCAAGGTAATGAGGTTGACTCTAGTTTGTCCGAGCATGATAGGCGCTTTGATGTACCGACGCAAGTCGTCCCGATATATCATTCACTATTGAGTTTGTACTGTTATTAGGCCAAACCAAAAGAATCACATCTTGTGGTCTGAAGTAATTATTCCTATATTAAATGTACTGATTTTAGTTTATGGTATACTAATGATACTAACTCTCATCTTGCGTAATACACTTATGTCGACTAGCCGATTCGATGGGCTAGAAATATGGATGATAGGAAAAGACGTGGAAGATGTTTCTACATTGGTAACAATCTCATTGCATGGTTAGTAAGAAACAAAACTCTATTTCCTTCACCGTAAACCGAGTATATTGCGCCTAGTAGTTGTTGCACCCCATTGGATAAAACAAATGCCATGTGACTATGGTATTGATCAGATTCGTTATTATATTTTGTGATAACACTAGTGCTATCAATATTTTAAAACCATGTTCAACACTCTAGGACCAAACATATTGACATTAGACATCATTTTATTAGAGATTTGGTCGAGAGAAAAGTAATTACTTTGGATCATATTCGATCGAGTATTAGTTGGCGGATTTGCTCACCAAGGCATTAGATTCGCTAGATTTGAGACTCAACGAAAAGTCGTGGGCAATTTTCTTGATGCATTAATATTATTTTTAAACAAAAATTGTAGATTTAATAGAAGTAGCATTTTTTTGTTTGAATTCATCATGTGTGTTTGTTTTGCATTTACTTACCTTTTATTTCAAAAATAATTAAAAAAAGAAGGGGAGTTCTTGCAATAGCATATGAAATAAATGTATGATTGGTACATGAATATTGGGATTAACTTGGATTAACCAATCATGATATGCTCATTAAACTTATGGTAAAATATGCTCGATAAGCACACTTTGAGGATGTATTGACTTGTTTAATTGTGCCTTACTACCGACTAGATTGTTATATTTAAAGTAGTTTCGATTTTGTTATATACCATGGTCAAGAATATGTCTCCGGCATTATAGTATGTTGTTGTGTTAAACATACAAATTCATTGAGGAGAGGACACCACCAAGATGTGCGACCCCTTGATAATGAATATACATCATGTAGAAAAGGGCTACCCCTATGGTTGTGAGAAAGTCAACTCCATAAACTTATAAATTCAGTCTTTGATAAAAAATAAAATAAAAATAAATCAACACTCAATACTTAAAATAAAATTGCTATGGTACTCATGTCCGGCATGCCCATATTTTTTAAAGAGATATGTTGAGATGATGACCGGTTTGAAATACATCTCTCGATTATCTTCTTGACAAGGTTCAATTTGGTTTAGTGGGACATGTTATGATTGACTAATCTAGTATGACCTATCACACACTCACGCCTTAAATATGACAAAATAATTAAATCAAATTATGCATATTTCGATTGGAAGGTTCCTATTTATTTTGATATTTTTGATCGATCGATAATTTGTGAACTATGAAATTAGTCCACAAAAGCTTTATTTTTTCTCATAAAATATTCTCATTAATTTTGTATGATTGACTTGTGTGGGCTTTCTTAGGTTTCACAAATCAACACCTAATTTTAGCAAACAATCAAGATCAACTAGAAAAACTGGATGAATAATTTATAGAATCTATTCATATTTTGTATCGATTATTAAATTGATCTTCAAATTTAAAATCCCATTTTCCATAAAATATTTGGTTATGGGAGATTTTTATGTCCTATACACCCAATCAACAATTTATTTTTGGTAACTACTCGACATGTCGAAATAAACCGTCCCCTTCCGTAATTTTACAAAATTTTCCCCATTTTTAAACCACGACCTAGGGTTAGTTTTCATCTTCCACGCTTGTGTTCAATGCCTAGAAATCAATCTATTTCTCTTACACTTGATTTTGGAGTTGTTAAGTTTTTTCTTCAAATTAAAACATGGTGAAAATTAAGATGCCCAAATCAGAAAAATCCTCGGTGGTTCATCCAAGGAAACCTGTTTTCCGTTGTTCACTATTGAAGCCGAATGGGGCCACAAATGTCGCGGTGAGGAGTCTCGCACCGCATAAGATCGAAACCCTCCGCTCAGATCCCGACACTCTTCCAACCTGCTGCACCTCAGTCGAACCATCTACGAACATTGTTGCCTACCACCACCAACAAGAACTCTAAATCACACTCCAAACATCTAAAAATCTAGTCACTTTTCCGAGCAAGAAAGTCTCTAAATGCTCAAGAATCTAATGAAGGGAAGAAGACGGTCGAGGATGAAGGGACCGAGATGAGGAGTCCGAACGCTCTCCCCAATAAAGGTTTAAGTAAGCCCTCTTCCCAAAAATTAGATTCTTATTTTGATGTTAACTCTAAGAAGTCTTCGAGTCTACTCTTTCCCATTCTCCACCAAGAAGAGCCACGAGGGTCGAAAAAGGAAATGTAAAATTGGGAAGGATATTGAAGAGCCCACGCCGAGGTTAGAACAGACCACCCACGCCTCGTAAGTGACACCACCCGTCCCGAGCAATATCTTATAACCAGATGTGACGTACCGATGGTGAATACCAACCATAAGTTGGACCCACCACCAAGGCTACTACAATCACAACTCATTATTTCTTATTTTAAGAAAATTTTGGCATTATCTCCCGTAATTTGAACTAACCAACCGAAATAAAATACCACATATCTCAACAAACTTATTCATAACTAAATGGGACCATTTACCCATCCAATACCCATAACAAAACAACACGATAGAGACTAGAATATAAAACTTTTCGTTAATTAATATAAACATATATAGATACACAAATATATTGTGAGCCCACCTAACTATTTACATGTGATGCAAATGATATCCAAAATGAACATGCGTCCCAAAACAATGACTACATGCTCTATAAAGTAAGTACTAACTAACTCGTTGTATGGTTCCAACTCTCGAACTCAAAAGTTTTATATCTAAAAACCGCCAGAAACTCAACTCACACCGATAAGAAAATCATTGATGGAAAATACGAGTTGATAAGCTCAGCGAGTGAGATCAAAATAATTACCCTTTTCATTTATAGATATTATCGAAAAATGAGCCCATCGTCATCAACAATTCACACAACATAATCCTCATAACGTAATGAGCCCACATCTAAATCAACATTTACATCACATTAATTTCAACAAGTAATATCACCATGATCGTGAGAATATTCATCAACTAAAAATATATATCATCAATTTTATTATATCCTCATCACAAAGATAATGGAAAATCATCAAATGTACCCATTTTATATAATCTCAAGACGCTGCAATGTATCACCTAAATGGCTAAGTTTTCTAGTATACGGCCAAGACCCCTCAAAGGTATATGATACACGGTCAAGACCCCTGGGCAGTACTTAATGGCGATGCCAAGACCCTCAAAGGTACTAATACACTACCAAGACCCCTCAGATACTAGAATAATCAATAAATTTATCGGTACTCTTATGAATTTAAATGTTATCTCAACTCACATTTAATTTCATAATAAGCAATTTCACAATCTTTAGAATTCACAAGATAACATATTCAATAGACAATTATAAGAAATCACATAATTCTAACATTTAGTGATACAATATCTTATAATTGAAATTCCAAATTTTCTAAAATATATTTTTCCACTCATGAGATATCTCAAGAAGATTAACTCGGTAACGATAAACTGCATTAGATGTCCGAAAGTTACTCTCGAGATAACAAATAGGATTTTCAAATCGCTTAACTTTCGACATAATTTTCCTTCTTGAAATTCTAATAATCTAAGTGTTGAGATTGAGCTAACTACACCTTAACGCACCATAAACCACGTAAATTAAACTAATACTTTAAAATCGAGTTTCTCTTCTTACCTTAATATCGTGAGCTAAACCCGTAAATTAAATTCTTCAAACTTAAAGATTTCTTATTATACTTCCACTTTCAATTTTTTCTCCTTGAATTCCAATTTCGTTATACCAGATTTAATGTAAATGAAGAAGAGAGAAAGAAACTATCGGCATTGTTGATTCTTTCAATGAAGATAACGAAGGATTAATACACGTGATCTCCAGCACCGACTTTTTCTATGCTGTGAGCCTTATATATATATATATATATATATATATATATATATATATATATATATATATATCTTGGTTGAGATTATTGGACCATGAAATTCTTCGTTTTGACCCGACTATCACAAACTCATTCCTTCAAAAAATTTAGTCCTCCCTAGAAACTTAACCCCTAGTTATGCACTAAAGTGTTGCGGATCTACGAACACATTTGATCTTCATTTTCCCAATGAGCTCTCTTCTATTAAGCGTGATTTCTCCATAACGCTTTTACGATTGCTATGGTTTCATCAAGTGAGTACTGATTCTTTCCTATCCGATATTCCAAGCCGCTTTTTCTTCATATGTAAGATTCTCTTTCAATTCAACTGGTCATGATTCAACATGAGAGGCGGATCGGTGAATATATTTACGCAAAGTACAGAAACATGAAACACATCATGAATTCTAGATAACTTTCGCTTGGCAAGGCTACAAGCGATAAGCAAGCCCCGGGCAATCGGCTCGACAATCGTATATGGCCGATATATACCTGGACTCGATTTTCCTTTTTCTACCAAATGCAGAACATTCCTTTTTCACGGAGATAATCGTAGAGAAGACTTTATCTCCAACTTCAAATTCAAGATTTCTTCACGCTTTGTCTGCGGAATTTTCCGCATGCAGCCTTGAGTCATCTTCGGTTTTTCTTTGATTAGGGCCGCTATCGTGAGTGGTGGAGCAATGCTTAGGGGCCTATCAGATTTTCTTTCACCAAATTCTATCCCAACAAACTGAGTTTGTGACTTCTACCGCATACATAGTACTTCAAAAGGAGCCATTTCTATACTAGAATGATAACTATTATTACATGAGAACTCCATTAGAGGATAGATTTATATCCGAATTCCTTTAGTAGCCCTGAAGAGCATGAGTTCAGTATAGATGTCTTCTAAAGTACAGCCATAGTCCCTTCCGATTGGCACATACATTCATGGGTGAAAATTTGTACTTCAAATGTAGTTTAGTAACCATGACTTTTACGTAAACTAGCCAGAATTTAGAAAGTTAAGCAACGAATCTCTATCTAAGGCAAATGTATTAATGTGTGCTCCATATGCTCGTGATTAATCCTCGTCCATATATTTTTGCCAATTTATCCAATGAATATGTAATTTTAATCGTAAAAAATCTCCAGTGCAGCTTTTGTCAACTGGCTCTACCACTTATCCATATACCATCATGGCCATTCTCGAATGCGAGGAAGCCCAAATAAGAAATCCGTAAAGTGACGTGCTCCCGTTTCCACTCGGGAATGAACAACGTACTGTAAGAATCCATTTGTCATCTCTGACGATCTCACTATCTCATGTTGTGAACAAGGCGTGCGGATACAAAAACTCAACTATTTCTCTTTTCATTCCGTGCTACCAATAATGTTCTTTAGGTATCTGATACATTTTAGTGTACTACTCGGATGCATTGCATGTTTTAACTATGCGCCTTCTTCTAGAATTTTCTTTCTTTAACTTTGAAATATCCCCGGAACACATAGTCTAATATTCCTATAACTGAAAGCTACATTAATCGAATAGTATAATCTGGTATTTCACCGATTTACTAACTTCTTCAGTTTATAACTATATATGGGATCTCGAGTTCGAGTTTCTTCCAACTTTTGTCGATTAGCGGTAGGTCTCGCTTGAAATTTAAAAGATGATACGCTTCTAAACTAAATTGTTGAGTAGTTTGAAAGCATTCCAAACTTCTGAATTCACAGACATCATGAATAACCAAATTACATTGGTTTGATTTGTAGAGGTAGAGCGTCTTTTCCACTGAGAACATCAAAGAACTACATTCGCCTTTCCCGAGATGATACTCGATTCAAGTACTGTAATCTTTTTATTAGCTCCAACCATCTCCTCTCGCCTCCGGATTCAACTCTTCCGTTCGAAGATATACTTCAAGCTTTTTATAGTGCTCTTAAAATCCGACACCTCTCACCATACAGATAACGTCTGGTGCACTGCTAGAAATAACCGCCCATTCTACAGATCATGTAGGATAATTCATTTCGTGTTTTTTAAGCATCTCTCGGCATGGGCTGCTGGGCCTTTTCCATTCTCGCATCAAAACCTGACGCAAACCTCCACGTGAAGCATCGCTGTAGATCATCATACCCTTCACTGGAGATGGAAGAGTAAGCAGGGAAGCGATTAATCGATGTTTTAATTCTGGAAACTCTTTTCGCATTCTTGATCACACAAATTTAACATTCTTTTCTAGTCAAACTAGTCGAAGAAAGAGCACTTGGAAAACGCTTTCAACTCGCTTGACTATAGTAGTTCTCGCTAAGCCAAGAAACCCTACGTTATACATCACATTAGTAGGTGTTTTCCTGATTTCCACCAACGCTTTCAGGTTTGTAACTGGACCCACATAAATTCCTCCACGACATAACATGCCCCAAAAATATCACTTTGTCGAGCCAAAACTCAATACTTACATCGAATTTAACATATAATTGTCTATCTACGCAAGACGTGTAATATGATCCCCGAAGATGTTCGGTATGCTCTTCACGAGCTCAAGAATATACAAGATGCCATCAATAAATACAATCACAAATCTATCAAGTTCACTGAGGAAACACTCTGCTCATTAGATCCATAAATCTTCTGCCGGGCATTGGTTAACCCAAACATCATTATAAGAAACTCGTGAATGGCCATACCGTGTTCTAAAGGAAGTTTTGGTACATCCTCATCTCGAGTTTTAGATGATATTTGATATCTTGAGCATAAATCGATCTTTGGTGTCATGCGTAGCACTTCGGCCGATCAAATAGATCAATATTACATAGCGAAAGCGATATTTAATACGGATGTCGCTTTTATTCAGCTGTCACAGTCAATGCACAATCGCGCCAGATGCGGGTACTTTCTTTTTCGCCAACAAAAATTGGTGCTCCTACGGAAACACACCAGGTTTGATGAAAACTAGCTCACCAATTCTTGTAATCAGCCTTTTAACTCTTTCAATTCCGGTGGAGCCATTCTATATGGTGCTTTGTGAAATAGAGTGCAGTTCACGGAGATTAGGTTAATAGTAAACTCAGGATTCTATGTCACGGGGACAGACACGGTCGGCCTTACGGAAATACATCGGAGAAATTTTCACAAGCCGGGATGTCTTCTAGTTTTTATCTTACTATTACTTCGCTGTGATCAATTACATGAGCTAAATATGCAAAACAACAGTCTTGAAGTAATTTTCTAGCGTCAATAGCGGATATCATACAAAGATATGGCAAGATTCTACTGACGTCCGCTAAATATAACTTCGAGGTTGTCCCCGATCGCCTAAATACAAACTCCTCTTCTGAAAACAACGTACTGTACACGGACGGCAGTTTAAAAGTCCGTACCCGAATGCTAACGCCAAAATCAGCAGCAAGAAGGTATTAAATTTTCCTTGAGCTCCCGATCATTCACCTTGATCGCACAATCTCGAGCATACATGTAGCTAAAAGAGTTTCTCTCTACCGGTGTTCCTAATACCAAACAACTATCCAAAGTGTTCTCAGCTCGCGATTCGTATATATGGCAACCTACAATTGAAATAAAGTGTGGCAGATCCGTGGATCAATTAAAAATACGCAGCATCTCGTATCAAAAATAGATGACATACCTATAATTATATCTGGTACCTTTCTCTCACAACTTTTCTTTGTGTCATAGTAAAACTCTTGCTTAATTTTTCTGGATATCCTACTCCGGCCTTTCGCTTTTGTCCTACTACTGCTAGCTATATTGGACTCGAACTCCGCTATTTGTGCACAACTTTGCTAGTCGAAAGTATCTCATTGGATCTGATCTTTGTTTTGCATGTTCCATACGCTTTCTTCGAAAAAATATCCGTTTAACGATATGCCACTCTCTCATTACTAGAACCGGCAATTACTTTGATACGACCTTACGCTAATACTTAATGATATGACAGACGCGAACCGCCTTGAACTTCGAACCTCAGCCTATGGAAGGTACCACCTGATTGGCATTGGGAAAGTTGTAGCATTTTGGGCTTGTCGGCGTGCCGGCGATACACTTGGTCCCGAGAAAACCTGGACGGGGTATGTATGACCCAATCGTCACAGTATGCGTACTTTACTTCATCTTGAAGTTTGACCTCCTCGAAATCTAGTCTTGAAATTACACTGAGTTGGAAACTCACGGCCAAAATCCTCTCTTTCTCTACTCGAGGGTGGTCTCTATCGAAAGTTCTTTATCTATATTTGACTTTCACTGCCTTTAGAATTCTATTTGCTCTCTCTACCCATTTTTATTAACAAGCTTTGGAAGTACTTTCTCTACTCTCAAGGCCGCTTCACCAATTTACCAAAATCTTCATAACATCAGGCTCATTACTTGTGATCTAATTTCTTTCTCTCGACCTACAACCCCTAAACGCTACGCATTTGTCAATTTTAATTCCAATCATGCACTTGGTACATATTTTGGAAGTTCAATATATTCTTATGATACTCATTGGGTCATTGAACCCTGCATTTCAAGTTCAAGAACTCGCTTTGTTTAGCATCCTTGTAGACCCGAGGATGGTACATTACATAGAACGCTTGTTTGTGTTCTTCCCAGTGATCCGGGTAAGGATTCAGATAAGTACTCAATTAATCGACCGCCACCAATCAAATGCCCGCTTATTCTAACAAAAAGTAACGAGCAGAAGCTTCCTATTTATACAGGTATCCCATAACATCAAACAACCCTTTCTATTTCTAACCATCCAAAACTCGCAATCGGCACGAGGATCAGGATGCACCTATAAAACTTTTGCTCCTAATTTTGTTGTCCTTTCAATACTGAACTACTGTAGCTTTACTCCAGAGGTACAACCCTTCTTTGATGGTTCACTTCTTCAAGAGTGACATAGGTTCATTTCCAACCACATTTTTGTCCACCCGATCTACGGGTAAAGTGGCCCCAAAGCCTGATGACACTTGATGGTGGCCAGCTACCATTATTTCATCTCCCGGATTATCTCTATCAATACCAATACGAGCTTGGGGGCAAAATGTCTTGGAGCTACGGGTTCTACCACCACGACTTGTGGCTACACCCCCTTGGACACACATGATATGCTAAATATCGAACGCGTGTGTTATGCGAGCAAACCTATAAACTAGAACTATGCTACGATACATTGATAAAATATTGCAGCCCATCACTAGCAATATCTTATATACCCGAGACAAGTGACGATATACCGAAGTGGAGAATACCTCAAATCATAAGTTGGACTTATTATTTCTTATTTTTAAGAAAATTTGGGCGTATCTCCACTCGCAATTTGAATCCATCCAACCCGAAATAAAATACCACATATATCTGACAAAGCTGATCTATAACTAAATCTGGACCATTTACCCGTCCGATACCCGTAATAAAACAAATACACAGAGAAGTTAGCCCGAGATCATACAACTTTACTATTTAATTAATATAAAGCTGTGCGTATAGATATCCCCAGATATTGCAGCCCACCTAACTTCTTACATGCTGGTACGAAAATGATGTCAAAAAATGAACATAGATCTCAAAACAACGACTACATCCTCTATGTAAAGAGTGGTCGTACTAACCTTTAACTCGCTGTGTGGCTCCAAGCAAGAACTCAAAAGCTTTATATCTAAAAGCGCCCGTAACTCGACCACTACCCGATAAGAAAATCATTGATAGAAAATATACGTAGTTGATAGTGCTCATGAGCGAGAGATTTCCAATAACTATACCTCCTTTTCATTTATAGATATTATTTAAAATGGGCCCGCGTCACTTAACAGTTCGCAATATAACTTCTCGTAGCGTAGAATTTTGAGCCGGCATCTAATCCGAGCGGTACATCGTATTAATTTCAATAAGTACACATCAGCCTCATGATGCGTAGAATACTCATCGCCCAAAATATATCATCACTTTATTATATCCTCATATCACGATTGTAATGGAAAATCTCATCAAAATGTACCCATTGTATAAAATCTCGACGCACGCGTTATATAATTTACCCTCGAATGGCTAAGCTTTCTAGTATCTGGCTGAGACCCCTCGGTGTATATGATATGATCTGGCGGTAAGACCTCACAGTATATGATACTGCGGTTAAGACCCCTCGATTGTGCTAATCTGCGGCCAGAGACCCCTCGGGTATACTGTAATAATCGATAAAATTTAATGGCAATTTTCCTTAATTTAAACGTTATCTCGACTCGCTTAATTTCATAATAAGTACTCTGCACAATCTTTAGAATTCATAAGATAACATAATCAATAAACAATTATAAGAAATCGCATAATTTAACATTTAGTGATACAATATCTTATAATTGAAATCTAGATTTACTAAAATATATTTTTCCACTCACGGAGATATCTCTTTCAAGGATTAACTCGGCCGATAAACCTGCTCTCGATGTCCGAAATTACTTCTACGAGATAAATAATGGGATTTTCCCAATCGAAAATCATTACTTATAATTTTCCTTCTTGAAATTCCAATAATTCAAACCTTGAGGAATTGAACTCGCTAATTCTTAACCCGCTATAAACACATAATTAAACTAATTCTTAAAATCGAAGTTTCTCTTCACTACCTATAAATGAAATCGTGTGGTAGGAAATTAAATTCTTCAAACCTAAGACTCATTATTATTTCTTTCCACTTTCCAATTTTTTTTCCTTGAATTCCAATTTAGTTATACCCGGATTTAATGTAAGTAATGAAGAGAGTTAAACTAATAGCGGCTGTTGATTCTTTCTTGAAGAGATATGAAATGATATCTAAAAGATAATGAAGGATTAATATACATATCTCCAGCTGCTCGACTTTTCTATGTGCAAACTTTTATATATATATATATCTTGGTTGAGATTATTGACCATGAAAATTCTTGGTTTGGCCAAGATTATCATAGGAAGTTGCTCTCACATATTATTGCCTACAAATGACTCAGAATGGACCGCGAGATGTTCGGTGCATGAAACCATAATTAGAGGTACATTTTCTATTAACCACTCTAAAGTACTATTTTTTTATACAGGAGCTCACCGGAGCAGACTGCGTTTCTTCGTTTACCTCATATCCAGGGTTCATCGTTGAGTACAATGTATGGAAATTCATAAATTTTGTTCATTTGATTTAGTTGAAATTGCTGATTTTCATAAAATCGTATAATCTATTAAGTCTTTCTAGTCCTGTTCAATGAGACTCTTATCAAGGAATTTATGAGTAATCATTCCCCGTAATTTGGCGAAATTTGTGATGACCCTAGAACATGAAGTATATGTTAGATGAGGGCATGTTGCTTTGGTCCTAATTGCTTTCATGAGTAGCTTGGGTTGGATGTAAGTGGATGTTACGAAAGTGATGATGAATTGACTAAGGACAGGATTGCCTGGGAGATGGCTCTACCCGGCCGAAACTAGCAACCCGATCGCTTTCAAGCTTTTACACAAATACAAAGTTCTCACCTGATCTTAATAACAATATTGACCGTTGACTCCAGGTCGATATTTTGGGGACATGGTTGTTATGCTATACAAGTTGGGGATGAGGTTGACCCGTTGATTAGGTCAAATGATTTTGATGAATTGTTTACGAAAGGCCAAGAAAGGCCAAGAAGGGCGAAGAAGCAGACTAGCATATCCAATTCTCATCCATCACTTTCTTGCTCACCAAGGAGCGCCTCGATGGATTGCAGGGTCCTCTCAAGATATTCGTGCATTAGGCATCCATGCAGGTTTACAAATTTGGGTGGAACACCACATTCCACTCCCAAGGTTCCAAAGTTCTATCTTCTTTGGGCGGTTTGGAATGTTTCGATGCTTACTGAAGACTGACTGGGCTAGTCAAAACTTAGGTAGAACAACTTTTTACCTTAACGAAAGTTTTTCACGATGATTTTGATTTTTACATAGCGACTTGACTAAAATTGAATATCCGGGAGATGAGCATATCAAGTTCACATACCTCATAGTCACCTCGGAATTCTCTGACACTATGAAGGTTAGGTGGAGATTCTCGGCATCAGATCCAGTGGTTAGGCCAACTTCTCCTCCACACGATGCTTATATGCCAACCGCCTCTCCATCCCATACTCGTATTTATCGCAAGAGAGACGGAATACCGTCACCGTATGTCCGGATCAAAGCAAGTCGAGACCTCCTAGAAGTGGCCCCATTTTTGATTACGACTAATCATGGATAATTGTATTAACTATTACACTCTACTTTCTTACATTTCTATCCTCTACTGCTCTTTTCTTTGGCTGTTTTATTACAAAAATGAGAAGTAGTATTAGTATTTTAAGTTTGTGGTGGTATCGTTAAAATTTGGATTGTTGAAAACTTTGATAAGTACTTTGCTAAGGAGGAGCAATATTAACTTTTGTGTCTAATGTGTGTGGTGTTCGTTAAAAGTTGTTTACTCATATGATCTCGGGTGAACTTAATTTCTTTGAATGAATTTTGGTTTTACACACTAAGGAGAGCAATAATCCTTATATGATGATGCTCATGTTTTCTTTTTAATTGTTCACAAAGCTACACCACACACCACACACCACACATATATTAAAAAATCGATAGTTATGTTTTTAATTACAACGCCAAGGAGGAGATTGTTAGAAAAATATGTCATAATATTTTTCATCGTTTTATATTGGTTCACTTAATTAATATTTTGATTTTTATTTATGACAAAATAGGATGTTAGCATTTACATTACGATTGGTCATGTTAATATCGCCTGACCGAATGGGATAAGAAGTTGCATTATTTTCGAGCGATTGTCATCGCAATTTTATTCTATTTAATTATATAAAACAACCCCGATCACGTGAATTTCAGTGAACATCTCACTTGTAGGTTAAATGATCTTTTCTTATTCTCTTAGATTTGTTTAGGAAGGAAATATTTAAAGATAATATTGAGTTTCCTAAATACTTTATTATACAAATATAGAATATCTTTTAATATTCTTTTCCTACAAATTGTCTTACCATTCTTATTGTAGATTTTAGGTAAGAAATAATTCCTAATTTGATTACTACTTTACCTATAAGTAAGAGTACAAATCAATAAGGAAATTAAGCTTCCGAAAATATATTTTTGTGCTCTTGTTCTATAAGCTCTATAGCCGGCCGATTTTTAGAAGGAACAAGACCGATGCTCATTGATTTAGTTTCAGAGTAAAAGGTTTTCTTCAAACTTATTGATGAATCGAAAAACAAATTGGTGCTCAGGAACAATTCCATATCTTGCTTAATCTACTTGGCGTGAAATCAAGAGCGGGGTTTTTAATCCAAGTGGTAGTTGCGGTCAAGTACAATAGAGAAATGGTAATATAGTCATGATCGATGAATTTGATTCCACTTCATCAACAAGTCGAAAGAAGAAGTATCAAATGGAGTGCATTGTATTCTTTTTATTGTTATTTTGTTAATTTTTACAAATTACAAAAAACTAGATACTATTGTATTTTTAATCAAGATTATTAGTGGATTGTTTTTATCCATGGCATGGGGACGAGTGGATGTTTTCAGGGTTTACCACATCACATCTTGTGTTCATATTTAATTTTAAAATTCTGCTCTAAATAAATTAGGTAAGCGAATATAGCGTTGATGCCAACACGTGTCAAAATTTCTACGCTCAATACAACACGCATGATTCGACATTCGCTCTAGCCCATTATTTAATTAAGATTAAAATTATTTTTAATTTAATTAATCTAGGTTTTAAAACTTCACTTTGCATTCGATTCAAATGATTAATTTGAAGTTATTAAGTTCTACCAAATACCGTGAGGTTGTCATTGGCCAAGTAGGGTGCTAATCAACCCGGAGAATTTTACAATTGAGTAGTGGTAAGGTGTTACCCGAGCCATCGATGGTGTTGGCGGATGCTCTTTGAGTGCTAATTTTGCAATTTTTCATTTTGGTAGCATCACTAATGAGGATGCTTGTAGACTCATTGATGTTTTGATGCTCGACTTAACCCTACAAAATGTATTGAGCTGTTTTTTGCTCCTAGTTTTCATTTTGAGGTGCTTGATTGAAGATTTTAGGGTACTTTGAGTGAAAGTTAATGAAATGGTTTGTGTTGTAGTTAGCATATTGTGATGTCCAATTGATGGTGGTTGTGAACCATTAGTATGGAGTTGTATTTGTTAATTATCTATGTTTTGGGAGTTCTAAGGTTGGTATTAGATTGCTATGTTTCAATTGTGACACATTATTAGTTTTTATTAATGTTTTAGTTATAAAAGTAAAATGGTAAATTTAAAACAAAAAAATTTGCTATTTCTTGTTAATATTTATTCTTTCTTATGGTGCCTAGAGGATAGGCTTGTGCTTTCGTTTTTTTTTTTTCATTTTGTCGAGATTTGTCCGGTGTTCACGATGGTTAATGTGTCAACTCTCGAGCTCGCGAAGACAAACTAGAATTTTTCTTTTTCTATTTACTACCATTGTCCTCTGTATGCATTTCCATTTGGACTAAACTCTCTAAGATTCTTTGGGCACGACCTATTTGGTTCAAAGAAACTACTTCTAGATTTGCTTTATTTACTGGTTAGCTCTATGAAATACTACCAACACAAGGGATCCTATATCACGACATGTTGTTTCAATAGCACTGCGGGAGTGGCGAGGTGCACCGTATGGTATGAAGGAAGGCAAGATGAGGACACGGTTTGTCTATTTGATGACACTTTTGCTACTTGTTTAACAATTATGGGCACAAAAGCCTTTTTTATTAAATTTCAATATAAAGGAGTTGAAAAGTAGTCTTTTGATATTAAATTGATACTTCTATTACGATATGAATTAAAAAAGGATAGAACAAAGAGAAATAGGAAATTTAACATCTAGATACATGTTCCTTCAATTTGAAATTTCAACAAAAGGGTGGAAATAAGTGGAAATTACACCAACCACTAACACTTTGTAAAATAATTATATTGTTACAAACTTATTCATTTATTATCAAAATCTTACGTAAAATATATTATTTTAATAAATGAAGCAAAAAGCGACTACTATAAATATTAACAACTATTTACAAAATCATCCTTAATTCTACTTTAAAATGAGCAAAACAATCTTTAAAAAGTAGAGTTAATCGGAATTCCAACATTTATGGTATCTTTCTTTTTAAATTTCATCGCAAACATTTATGGTATCTTTCTTTATAGTCACCATACCTACAAATAAATGTGAATTGCAAATAATCGATCAAGCTAACACTATAACATATTAAAAATTATTTGGATAATAAAGTATACATGGGGAATAATAATCGGAAGGAATGGTATATAATACAATATATATTTTGTAACATGAAAGCGGAAATAAGGTAAGTATGGATACAATAACATATATCGATATGGAAGAGAATGTAACAAAAATTAAAAATGTAATAGCCAATCATAATATTTAACATTGAACATTACCATAAAAGGAAATTGAAGTGTAACATCCCATCGAAATGTGTGACATTTAACATTACCATCAAAAGAAAATTGAAATATAAAATCCAATGCAACTAATGTAAATAAGCAAACTCACATTTAACATCCGAGGATATTGAAGCAGCGACTAAATTATTTGCTGATTTTATAACAGTTAATCTATTTTTCATTCAAATAGATGTATCGTTGAAATCAATTGGCAAATATGTAACAACGAATGCTATATTATGTGTCCGATAAATATAAACATCGGAATAAGTAGCCAAAAGCAACTTAATGTAAATTAACAATTAAAATTTTTGCAACAAATAGTGGAATGTAATATTACATGCATTTTTAGAAAAGCGAATTGAATGCGACACAATTAATTGTTGATCTGTTAACATTTTATCCATACATCAATGCACAACACAACAAATAATGGTACAAATTCCTTAGCATATCATAACATAATATATATATATATATATATATATATATATATATATATATATATATATATATATATATATATATATATATATATATATATATATATATCATGTATGTTAGTTTTATTTGTTCAATTTACATAGAAAATAACATAAACATAAATTCTAAGATCTTAAATTTCATGATTTTCACGAGACAAATCACGGAGTAACAGAGCGTACCTTGATCCATAGCAAATGGTCTTTAATTATGTATCTAAAATCTCTTGAATCTCACATCAAACGTTTTAATTGCATATCTCTAATCTCCAATCTCTAAATACACTTTAATATATGTAGTTTAATTGTATGGAAATTATATTTCTCTCTCTTTACCTCTCACATAGTGGCATGAATAAATTGATAGAATAACATGTCCTTTTATAGGTAGAGGAGGACCAATTTTTAGTTAGGATTTGTAATTGTATTTCCTATCAAAATAGAGTTTTAATAGAAATCAACTTCTCCACAAAATTATCTAATTAATTAATTAATTAGATATATCCATAAGACATATTATCAAATCTAATAACTTATCATGTGGGCCACATAAAGTCTAACATTCTCCCACTTGGCCCATATGACAATGTGCCTTTATGATTTAAAATATATTACCACTATGAAGCGCATTCGTATGGTAATCATCATAATCACCAAATTTGATTAAACTACTAATACAAGTCATAGCGAGTTCTATATCAATTGATCAATTGGTGTAAGAGTGAGAAGTATATATGATGATCCGTGATGTCTTTGTCAAAGACTATTCATGTTGTCATCATTATCCAATCTCATACATGTACATAAATATTGGTAAACATGAAATAAATAAAAATATTTCAATTATCATTTATGAGCTCGAATGTTGATGAACAATTATAAGAAAAACATTAACCACTACTACCAAGATTCATCTTTGTTGTCATGTCCATTAATAATCTTTGGTGGTAGCCCTTTAGTAATGGATCTATAGTCATAAGTTGGTGCTTGTTTGTTCATTTGACATTCTTTGTTTTACGAATTCACATCTTAATGACAAAGTATTTTACTTTCATAATTTAGCACCTTTAGAATAATTATCGTTCTTGGAGAAAATGACAATTGCGAGAATCGTAATAAAGTTCGGTAACTTAGTAGAGTCAACAACTCCAAGTCACGAAATAAAATTACGCAACCATAATGTATTTGTAGTCTCAAGCATGCTACAAATTCAACATCCATAATAGATGAAGTAATGACATTTGTTATCCACTTTTACAAAAGGCTATTCCTTCACATAATAGGAATAAATAGCCAAATGTGGGTAATGTCTTTGTCAAACCATCAACATGATGAATCTAATATGAAAAAAAGTTTGAGTACATATTAACTTTGAAAATTGCAAGTCTCATTTCCCTTAGGTATTTTAGATTTTGATCTAGACTTGCTATCGGGAAACTTATTGCTATTATTGATAGAAGTAATAAAGAGGACAATATTTTTAATAAAGTTTGGAAAACATCGAATAGTTAAATTTTGAGATACGACCCAAGAATCCACACCCTTATCTATCTTCCTAGTCCCCTTGTCAAGAATTAGCAAGCAATATTAAGATAACCCTTCTATAAATGAAAAGAATATTTAGAGTGTCTATAATCTGAGCTGTTGACAAGTCTCTTGCTTTATGGCTAACTTTACCACCATAAAATTTGATGGTATACATAGCATTTATGAATATGTCCTAGAGTTGACTAATATAAAAGTAAAGTTGGAAACCTTAAAGATGAAAGTTGATCATTCATTTTTGGTTCATTACGAACTATTTTCCTTCTCGGTACATATCATTATAAATTTACTATAACACTATAAGGAATAAGTGGAATGTAAGTGAATTGACTAACATGCTTAAGATGAGATAGGACTTAGCGGCAAGGAATTAATTATGTTAACTTCATCACTCAAGAAGTTGAAAATAAACTTGGCTAAAGACAAAGAAAGAAATTACCACTCAAGATAAAGAATGAGCCTCTTAAAATTATTGAAACTCAAAATAAAAGCGTAATAATGGTAAGTGTCACTTCTTTAAAAACATATGGACACTATTTGAAAGATTGCCATAAATGTAAGGCATTGTTCAAAAATAATGGTAAACCTAGTGCTTTTAAATGTTTGAACTATACTTAATTGGAGTTCCTTATAATACACAGTGGATAAATTATGGAACTACCATTTATGTTTCAACATAATGTAGAATTCTCTTCAACCAAAATCTTAAAGACATTTTGATATTTTGGTCCTTTTTAATATACCAAAAACTTGGTGGACAAAAATATTTTTCACCTTAATTGATGATTTTCATGTATTGTTATTTATATGTGTTGCATGATTAATATCATGTGATTGACACGCTTGAGGTGTGTATCAATGAGGTAAAAAGGCAACTAGATAGAAATGTGAAAATCATTATGGAAAGTAATACTTAAGTCCATTTGCTAAACTCGTCAATACACTATGCCAAACATGCCCACGTAAAATTGAGTGGTGAAAGGCATAATTGTATTCTGATGGACATGGTTATTAGTATATTAAGTAATTCATCTTTACCCTTATTGTTGTGGATGTATGTTTTAAAAATCGCCAACTACATATTGAAGCGAGTTCCTAGTAAGATAGTTCTAAAGATATATTTTAGATTGTGAAAAGAAAGGAAACCTAGTTTAAGTTACCCTCATGTTTGGAAATTCAAGCGAGCGATGATTTATAATTCACATGAATGAAATTGGATTTTAAAATGATCAATGATTACTTTATTTGTTACTCACGAACAAATCCAAAGGGTATAAGTTTTATTCTTCTAACCATAATTCAATAATTGTTGAAATCGGAAATGTTTGGTTCATTAAGAATTGTGATATTGGTGAGAGTGTGGAACCACGAAATGTGGATATCGAAGAAGTCGAGGTAGAGATTTATTTACCTAAAACTTCTAAAATTGTTGTTCCTAAAATATCGTTGTTGAACGACCCAACAATGGTGATCAACTACTCAATGAAGAAATCACAAACCTTGATAGAACAATCACAATGAATAGCATTAAGAAAATTCCAAATGAAAATAAGATAAGCTATTCCTAATGATTATACGGTACATCTACAATAATCAAATTATAAGGCGATTTCGTTTACATGAAATGATTCTTTGAAATGAATTAATACCATGAAAGAAGAATTAAAATATGTGGAACTAGATAAAGTCTAGAACATCGTTGAATTGCCTTAATGATGGAAAGGAGTTGTAAATGGGTCTTTAAGACTAAATGTGACTCTAATGACAATATTTAACGATATAAAGCTAAACTTGTTGCAAAAGTTTTACTCAATAGGAATGAATTGATTATAAAGAGGATCTCTCTTCATTTTCAAATAAAGACTCATTTAGAATCATTATAGCGCTAGTAGCACATTTTGATTTGGAACTAAATCAAATAGATATGAAAATAGTTTTTAAAATGAGAGTTTAGATAAAGAAATTTATATGGACCCGACCTAAGGGCTTCTCGGATAAAGGAAAGGACCACATAGTATGTAAACTTATGTAAACTTGAGAAACAAGTATAGAGACTTAAACAATCTTCAAATAAGGATATCTTAATTTCGATGATAGTATAACTTCCTTTGGATTTAAAGAAAACTCTTTGTCTATCGGTGTATATATCACGAAGGTCGGTGAGAGGAAATTATTTTTCTTCTATAGTTTGATATTTTGCTTGCTAGTAGTGATCTCGATTTGTCCCATTAAAGATAGAGGATAAATATAGTATCATGCAATTAAGTGAAAACGTATAGAGAAACATTATATATGAATCTATTATAGGAAGCTTAATATGTACTCAAACTTATATTATATTAAGTTCATTATGTTGTATGGCTTGACAATAGATTATCCACATTTTGCTATTTATTCATATTATGTGAAGAAATAATCTTTTGTAAAAGTGGATAATAGTATGTCATTACTTCATCCATTATGGACATTGAAATTGTAGCAACTTTGAGACTACGGATAAACATTATGGTTGCGAGTTTTATTTGGGGACTTGGGTTGTCGACTCTTATGCTAAGTCACTAAAAATTATTGTGATTCTTCAATTGTCATTTTCTCCAAGAATGACAAGTATTCTAAAGGTGCTAAATTATGACAAGTAAAATACTTTGTTATTAAGATGTGAGTTCGAGAAACAAAGAATGTCAAATGAACAAACAAGCACCAACTTATGACTATGGATTCATTACTAAAGGGATACCACCAAAGGTTATTAATGGACATGAGAACAACATGAATCTTGGTAGTAGTAGTTAATTTTTTTCTTATGATGGTTCATTGGCATTACGAGCTCATAAATGATAATTGAAATTTTTTGATTTATTTCCTATTTACCAATATATATATGTACATGTATGAGATTGGATAATGATGACACTTAGAATAGTATTTGACAAAGACATTACAGGACTATTACATATACTTATCACTTAGAGACAAAGTTGAGTAAGTCACTAATAATGCGGTACATAGAAGAAACTTCATCGATCTAATGATACACAACGCTTTGACTCGTATTGGTAGTTTACTCAATTTTGGTGATTTTGATGATTACCATACGAATGCGGCGTATAAAGGTAATATATTATTAAATCATAAAGGCATATTGTCATATGGGCCAAGTGGAAGAATGTTAAATGATAAGTGTATTTTGCACGCTTATTTATGGTTGCAAACTTAGTACATATTCACTATATGAGCACAGTTCTATTTAAATGAGTTCAATTATTGTGTACGTACATACAAAACCCAATTTGGATAAGTTTGGAGCGAAAAAGAAGTGTTTGAGGCTTAATTGATGCTTAATCGGATGGCACATACATAAGTTGAAGCTATTAGAAAGCAACTATAGTGAATTCAAAAGTTTCGAGAGCAACTTGTCAAATATTCGATTTGAAAAGTTCGAGGGACTCATTTGCATATTGTCAAATATTTGGAAGACTACTTTGAAAGGCTTTAGAAGGAAGATGACCAATTAGAATGCATTTGGAAGCTTTTGGATTGAATTGAGAAGATTTAAGGAAGAAAATACCAAAGCAGTAGCATCAAAAGCCAAATCAAGGACCATATTGTAAGTTTTGAAAAAGTCACATCTAGGTAGCACAAAGCTTTATGCGACCTAGGTGCAAGTGTGTAAACTCACTAGAGGTCACACCTAGGCAGCACAATGCATTGTATGACCTAGGTGCGATTGTGAAAAAACTTACTAGAGGTCATACCTAGGTAGCAAAATGCGTTGTGCAACCTAGGTGCGACCTACGCTGAAAAAATATCGTGAGTGCGGTTTTCTAAAGTTAAGTGAGATTAGGCCTCTTTTAAGAGACAACTTTCAAGACTTTCCAAGGACTTTAAAGAGACCTCTTTTAGGTCTTTTGAGGGGTTACACAATTGAAGAGATATAGAGATCAAGAGCAAGAAAAAAGAAGAATTCATAGACAACATTCATCACGATTGCAATCGGTTTTTGGATTAATTCAAGATTAAGGGTTGTATCTACTCTTCTTCTTTACTTTCGGATCATGAATTCTTTCATTATTATTGCTATATTCATAGGAATCATGTCCAACTAGATCTTTTATATCTAGAATGAACGATAAAAGCTCACGTTTTTATTAATTAGAAGTTATTCATTTTCGTAAATTTATTGATTCCATGTTGATTATTTATTGTTCATTATTTTCATTTTGATGTTTGATCGCCATTGAAACATTTTTTATGGTCTAGATTACTTTTGAGAGATTCAATTTAGATGAGCACATGGTAATAAATAACCTAGGCTCCAATAATAGATAGAGATTACTATTATGCTTTATGAAATCTTCCAGGATGATCGTTGTGATTAAATGCATGTCTGTTCAAATTTAATGATCCGTCCACTTGCGAGACTAAAATCAACAACAAATTTTTACGCCATTGCAGGGGACTAGTTTATTGATTATTACGTTAATTGATAATTTAGTTTTAACAAATATTTTTATTTTTATTCTAACTCTTTATGTAAACGCTGAATTTCGACTATTTTCATTGTTTGAGGTGTGTTGATCGTGTATGTGCGTTCGAAGATCTTGATCTATTTGATTTCGATCTAGAAATCCAATGAAGTTTTCTGCGACAACTTGAACAACAAGAAAAGAGAAAGCACAAAAGACACAATGGGTGACAACAACGGATCTCGACCCACCACCTCTGAGATATGGGAAATATTCTCGCACCTATGGCGCGACCATTTAAAATTAATGAGCGAGACATTCTTATGGGTGAGTACATGATGCCTTCTATTGTTGGGAATCGGTCCAACATAATCTACCCACCTTTTGGACTCGAAAACTTTCAGTTAAGACCAGATGCGATTAATTTTTTCTCAAACAATCTGCCTTCTATGGGATACTTTGGAAACTTCAAATATCAAGATGTTAACAAAGAGACGCTCAGGATGAGACTTTTTCCACACACAATCTGAAGGATAAAGCTTGAGAATGGTTAGATCCATTACCTTTAGGAAGTATCATCACGTGGATAGATTTGGTCTAGAAATTCACACTCAAATACTTCTCCCTATCTAGAGTGGATAGACTAAAGCATAAAATATGTGACGCCCCAAAACCACCTCTACGAGGCTTCGGTGCGTCTCTCCTATTCTTATCTTTTAAAGCCCGAAAGTAAACTAAAAATATTTCCGAATTCTAGATATTATTCAAATAGTTAACAAATGTGAACTTATCAACTATATGGGCTTTAAAATCGAGGTTATCAACCCTTTGAGGATTTTTATTGAAAGTCTAAACCTCTAGTGTACCTAATTGTAATATAAGTTTCACGCCCTTTATTTCTTATACACTAAAATGAGCAACCCAGAGGTAATAAAAGCTTATGAAGTTTTAACTAAATAATCATAACTCATCCTTCTAATACATACTAAAATTTCACAATTTTAGGAAATAGTTAAAGGCCATCAAAAGGGGATCAAAGTATACGAGAAAGCAAGCTAGATAGCTTTCAAACTCATTTTAAATCCCAAATTTTTCCTATCAAAAGGCCTTGAAAAATTCTAATATTTTTAGGGACAAAACATAACATAATATATTAACTCATATCCAAAATTCAGAATTTAATAAAATATGTAAGGTCTCCAAATCAACTTCTAAAACATGGAAGGCAGATTCCCGAGTAGAACTGTCTATCATCACCAAAACTTGCATATCTTGCTCTACAGGATATCCGAGCGAGGTGATTCCAAGTTTCAAAGGACCGAAATTGATAGGTCAAAAATCCCACCAAATTTAATACAAAACCTGAATTATACCATTCAGGATGTCCATTTGAAACTAGACTTGCAAACTAGAAAATTCAGACAGATTACATCTCGGTCAACATTATACCCTTTAAACATCCTCTAACATTAATCAAGTTCAAAAAATATCATTTCATAGAGTTCTAAACAAGTTCATGCCACATTAAAATTAACAATCATATCAAAATCATCTTATAACATATAAAATTCAGAAATCATAACAATATAAAGCATTTGTCATTTATTCGTCTTCTTGACCGAAATCTCTTTTCCCATGGCTCAATCCCTTCGTCATCGAGCCTTCATCCAACCCTACAATCAATCTAAGAATGGGAGAATGGTGAGTTTGTGGAAAACTCAATAGGAATATCATCATTTATAAATATGCAAATCCCAATTTATATACCGCATTTAAATGTAAGTAAATCATGCTAACATTCATATTTCGGTGAGCTCAAAGGGTCAAAACCCCAAATTCTTTCATAGGTTTAACCCCGAAGGATTTAAAACCAACAAAATTCTTTCTTAGGTTTAATCCCAATGGATTTAAAACCATAAACATTCTTCATTTATATCCAAAGTAGGATGAACATCGTATCTTGTTCATTCCAAAGGAACAAACTACATTCATATCGGGATGGCCATAAACATTAAATCATATAGCATAGCATACACATAATTACAATAAATAAAGGGATTTAAACCACTTGCATAAAAATATTCCTACCTTGCTTCTTGAAAGAGATTAAAAAACCTTTAAAAAAATATTTCTTCTTTCCTCCTTCTTCTTCTCTTTTCTTTCTTTGTAAAAATGGCTTAAGTGTGTATACTAGAGAGGAGGGACGTTCTTGGTGAGGCAAAAGGGAGGGGGCCAAATTCTAGGGGAGATGGGAAAGGGAGAAAGGAAAAATTGAGAATTTTTGGGGTTTATTCTATCATCTTGCAAGCACTTACCTTTTTGGATTTTGGTAAGGTTTTGATATGGTAAAAATACCATAATGTTAAAATATCTTACAATTCTTCCCCTTTTTAGAAAATATATATAATTAATTAATTAATTAATTAAATCTCAAAAATCGCTGGATATTTTGTCTAGTGGACTCGGGTTGTTTATTATTATTGGACCCCGTTTGGACTTTGGACGGTCATATGGCCACAATTATTTAAGAATTTTACTTAGCATGAAATAAAATTCCAAATTTTTGGGGTGTTACATCATCTACTCCTTATAAAAATTTCGTCCTTGAAATTTACCTTATGATAGAAACAGCAATGGGTACTTGGCTTTGATCTCTTCTTCTTTCCCCCAAGTGGCCACATCCACTCCATGCTTTCGCCATTGAACTTTGACTAACGGCACTTCTTGATTTCTCAAAACATGAACCTTTCTGTCTGAAATATAGATTGGAGTCTCCTCATAGGTTAGATCCTTTTGCATTTGAAATTACTAATAGTCTACCAGGGGTCATGAACATATTTTCTAATCATAGACACATAGAAGACATTATGCACCGTTGAGAGATCTGGAGGCAAAGCGAGAAGGTAAGCGACATTACCAATTTTCTCAAGTATTTCAAAAGGTCCGATGAACCTAGGTCTTAACTTTCTTTTCACCGAAGCGGAGAACGCCTTTCATTGGTGCAACCTTGAGGAAAACCTTTTCGCCAACTATGAATTCTAAAATTTTCCTTCTTTTATCTGCATAGCTTTTTTGTTGGTCCTGGGCAGATTTTATTCTAACTCTTATTGTATTGATAGCCTGAACTGTTCGTTCAACGATTTCAGGGCCTAACACTCTCTCTTTTCTCTAACTTCATCCCAATGTACTGGAGATCTACATTTTCTGCCATAAAGTGCCTCGTAAGGAGCCATCCCTATCGTAGCTTGAAAGCACATTGTTGTAAGCAAACTCCACTAACGGCAATTGGGACTCCCTGTTGCCGCCTAAGTCCAAAACATATGTTGAAGCATGTCTTCTAAAATTTGAATAGTTCGTTAAATCTTGTCCATCCATGCGAGGATGATATGCAATACTAAAATTAAGCTTGGTGTCTAAGGTCATCTCGCAAACTCTTCCAAAATTTTGATGTAAACCTTGGATCTTTATCGACACTATTGATAAGGGGTTCTGAGCAACCACGACAACCTCTCTAAGGTATAGTTAAGCGCTAATTGATCCTGTTGAAAGTCATCTTCTTGGTAAGAAATGGGTGACTTGGTTAATTGGTCCACTATTACCCAAATGGCATTGTGACCTCTTGCTAAGTTTGGAAAACCTACTACGAAGTCCATGTTTATGTGTTCCCACTTCCATTCTGGTATTTCTAATAGATTCAACGGCCTTGATGGCCTTTGATGTTCTGTTTTGACTTGTTAATAGACTAAACATTTTTCCACAAACAACCCTATACCTCTCTTCATGTTTCTCCACAAAAAGGTGTCTCGGAGGTCACGATACATCTTCGTTCCTCCAGGATGTGCTATGTAAGGGGTTAAGTGAGCTTCCTCCAAAATTTCTTTTCTCAATTTCTCATCTTTGGGTACACATAATCTTCCTGTGAACAAGAGTGCACCATCTGTATTCAAACTAAAATCCTTGCATTTATCTGTACCAACTTTGGCCTTGATCTTTTGTAAAAAAGGGTCCTTGCTTCTCGAATTCAATCTCTGAGAGTAGGTCGAATCATCAAGGATGTTATTATGGTAGTAACTTTAATCAATGGTACTAAAACTTCTAGTTGTAGTCTCTCGAAGTCCCTTACTAGTTGTTCCTGTACTGTGATTATCGACGTCAACTGCCCTATTGTATTTCTGCTTAAGGCATCAGCCACGACGTTAACTTTACCTGGGTGATAATAGATTGCATAGTCATAGCCCTTCACTAACTCCAACCATCTTTGTTGTCTCATAATTAACTCCTTCTGGGTGAAGAAATACTTGAGACTCTTATGGTCCGTATAAATATCACACTTGCTACCATACAGATAGTGATGCCATATCTTTAAGGTGTGAATCATCATAACCAATTCTAGGTAAATGCGTTGGATAATTTTGTTCATACGGTTTTAGTTGTCTCAAGCACGCAGGCGATAACTCTCCCATCTTGTATAAACACACATCCCAAACCTAGTTTGGATGCATCATTGTAAATGACAAATCCTTTCTATCCTGCAAAATGCATCGCCATGATAGGACAGATGACTAAGCGATCGCTTAAATTTTTGAAAACTTTGTTCACATTTGTCATCCCACCGAAACTTTACTCCTTTCTTGGTTAATGAGTTAACGATCTAGCAATTTTAGATAAACGCATATAAATCTTGGTAATAACCGACTAACTCTCAAGAAAACTACACGTACTTCTCCGAGATTGGTTGGTGCTCTTTCCAATTCGTTACTACTTCTACTTTGGCTGGGTCGACTTCAATTCCTTGGGCCGTAACTAAGTGCCCAAGAAAACTTACTCGATCTAGCCAAAATTCGCACTTTTGAATTTGGCATACAAGTTCTCATTTCTTAATATCTCCAACACTATTCTGAGGTGTTCTTCATGTTGTTCACGATTCTCAGAGTATACCAAAATGTCATCGATGAAGATTATGATGAACTTGTCCAAGAATTCATGAAACACTCTGTTCATTAGGTCCATGAACTTTCTTTGGTGCATTGGTTAAGCCGGAAGGCATAACCACAAACTCGTAATGCCCATAACGAGTTCGAAAAGCTGTTTTCGGTATGTAAGCTAGTCAGTAATCTTCAATTGATGGTACCCGGATCTCAAGTCAATCATAGAGAAAACCTTTGATCCTCTTAGTTGATCAAACAAATCTTCAATTCTTGGAAGAGGGTACTTATTCTTTATAAATCAAGCGATTTAATTCTCGATAGTCAATGTACATTCTCATCGATCCATCCTTATATTTCACAAAAAGAACTGGTGCACCCCACGTTGACACACTTGGTCGGATAAAGCCTATATCCAACAATTTTTGAAGTTGAGACTTTAGTCCTTGTAATACTTTTGGTGCCATTCTATAAGGTGCTTTAGACATCGGTCTTTGCTCCGGGAACTAAGTCAATCGTGTACTCAGGTTGTCTGTTGGCGAATCCCTAGTAGATCTTCAAGAAACACGCCGAGAAATTCTCGTTTCACCTCACGTCTTGAGTGAGTTACCTCACGGTTAGGAGTTACGAGGTCTTGAAAGATTTTTCTTTACCACGACCCTTTCGTCCACGAGAAACAAAACTTTTCTCTTCATGGTTTCACAAGTACTATCTCTTTTTTTCGTGGCATTGGATAGACACATGGTTACGTCTCAAACAATCCATGCCTAGGATTACGTCCAAAGTCTCTCATTTCTAAGATATATAAATCGCTTCTAGTACTTTCTATCCAATTTCTATCTTAAGCGATTTAGCTAGGCGATTCGTAAAAAATGACTCACTGAAGGGATACTAACCTCTAGTGTACTAGCGGGTTTATCACACGCAAGCTTAGCTTTAGTGATAAAAGATGCAGAGATGAAAGAATGCGTTGCTCCGAGAATCAAAAGCATGTAAGCGAGGAAAATGTGACAACAGAATGGTACCTACTATCACGTTAAGATTCTCAAATCGCTTCTTCTTTGGGTAAGAGCAAACACTCACCCCTTTCCATTTTTATTCTTTTTTGTCTCCCTCTTTTTCTTTCACATCTCTTCTTTTGGGTGGTTCTGGACAATTCATGATCATGTGGCCTAATTTTCCACATCGGTAACATACATTTCTCCCAAACAAGCACTCTTCTAGGTGAGTCTTGTTACATTTTGGGCAGGGTGGAGCAGAGGCTCCTGGTTTGACGTTGTTGGATCTGGTATTCGGCTTCTTTTCTTACCATTTTCCTTTTCTTTTGTCCTGTCCACTCCACTTTATCTTCTCTATAAAATTCTTATTTTGAGGGGACGGTGATTTAAACTGGCTTTATGGTACCAAATTGTCTTGGCCCGGACTAGCATCTCCCTATAAGAAGTGAAGCTATGTGACAGGAGAATTAAGCTCATATATGTGCTCAAACCTTTTGATCTTCTTAGCTTTAGTATCAACAAGGTGAGGTGCATACTTAGATAATTGTTCAAATTTTCGATCATATTACAGTAGTGACATCTTTTGCCTTGTCTTAGCTATAAGAATTCAGCTTTTCTTTCTTTGTCCCTCGATTACTGCTAGAAGTATTTCTCCATCAATTCTTCCTTGAATTGACTCCAAGTTAGAGCATCTTACTCTAACTCACTCCTAAAAGGGACATAGATTCTCATCGATGAATCGGCATCATAGGGTGAACATGAATTCTGCGTGACTTAACTTCTCACAAGCATCAATACTTGTCAAGATTCAAAGATGTGCTCCAACTTATACGACCACTCATACGCTACTAGTGGTCACGAAGAGCCATCGAATGTAGGGGTTTGTGCTCACGAAATTGTTCTATCATGGCGGTATGATTGACTTGAAGATTAGGTAGGAGGTGGAGGGGAGGAGCCGACTTTGTCTCGCCATGTCTGTTGCTCTCTCAACAAGTCTCTGATCGAGGTTGTTTTGAGTTGGAAGTGCCATTTCCTTTAGACAAAATAAAGGTTGTCCATCGGGAATCAATAAAACCACTATCTCAAATGACATAAGGAAAAGCTAGAATTTTTATTATTAGAATAATCTTACGTGACGTGATGATTTAGGATGTAGCAATATGTCTCGACATCGATATGGTTTAGGTCTTCTTTCAACATTTCGTTCTTGATAAAATTTCTCATCTCTATTCCAGATGAGGCAAAGGTACGCAAAAGGTTATCGATAGCTTCAATGTTACTAATTATATTCCCATGTCTCGTCGCATTTCGCCACAATTGAAGGAATTTCTCAGTGTGTATGGGCATGTAGGAATCAAAGTTCTCATAGGCTCGTAGTGCTAAGGCTTTTGGTCTTAGGTGACGTGGTAAACCATTAGACTTTCTGGTGGTATGTCTCACTTTAGTCATCTTGTCCTAAGTCCAGTCCAACAAAAATCCAAAGAAATTTAGGAAACTTTATATCAAAATAAATAGCATTCTATTATTTGCAAAATTATAACTTTATGAAATTCAACTTTACAAAAATCAATGCTACAAAACTTTGAAATAATTCTTTCTTGTCCCAATTAAAATCATACATGAGGGTTTGAGGAAGGTAGCCTTCGGATGAAGTAGGATAGCCTTAGAGAATCTTTACATTTTAAATTTTCTTTATTGCGATAGAATACAAAATTTAATGTAATCATGTAATGATTTAAAGGTAATACAAGAAATCGTCATTTACTTAAATAAATACCCATTAGGAGAAAAGAATTTTTAATGAATGATTGTTACTTTCGATGGACGGAGAGGTGATTATGTCCGCTCGGCGGAAAGAGGCCCGCTTCGAGGGCAAATTTTTATTTTTTATCGTTCTCTATTGGTTCCTAAACTTTTCTTAGTCTACAAAATTGATTTAAAACCACAGGCTCGATATTAAGGCATGACGTCCCAAAACCTCCTCTATGGAGCTTTGCATCTCTCCTATTCTTACCTTTTAAAGCCCGAAAGTAAACTAAAAATTTTGCTGAATTCTAGATATTATTCAAATAGTTTATAAATGTGAACTTATCAACTATATGGGCTTTAAAATCAAGGTTAGCAACCCTTAGAGAATTTTATTGAAAGTCAAACCCTAGTGTACCTAATTGTAATATAAGTTTCGCCCTTTATTTCTTATACACTAAAATGAGCAACCCAAAGGTAATAAAAGCTTATGAAGTTTTAAACAAATAATCATAACTCATCCTTCTAATACATACTAAAATTTCACAATTTTAGGAAATAGTTAAGATCATCAAAAGGAATCAAAGTATACGAGAAATGAAGTTAGACAGCTTTCATACTCATTTTAAATCCCAAATGTTTCCTACCGGAAGGCCTTGAAAAATTCTAATATTTTAGGGATAAAATATAACACAATATATTAACTGATATCCAAACTTCAGAATTTAATAAAATATGTAAGGTCTCCAAATCAACCTCTAAAACATGGAAGGCAGATTCCCGAGTAGAACTGTTCATCGTCACCAAAACTTGCATATCTTGCTCTCTGAGACATCCGAACGAGATGATTCTAAGTTTCGGAGGACCGAAATTGATAGGTCATCAATCCCATCAAATTTCATACAAAACCATAAATTATACCATTCAAGAGGTCCATTTGAAACTGGATTTGCAAACTGGAAATTATTGATAGTTACATCTCGGTCAACATTATACCCTTTAAACATCCTTTAACATTCATCAAGTTCAAAAATATCATTTCATAGAGTTCTAAACAAGTTCATGCCACATTAAAATTAACAATCATATCAAAATCATCTTATAACATATAAAATTCAGAAATCATAACAATATAAAGCATTTGTCATTTATTCATCTTCTTGTGTAAATCTCTTTTCCCATGGCTCAATCCCTTCATCATGAGCCTTCATCCAACCCTATAATCAATCTAAGAATGGAGAGAATGGTGAGTTTGGGAAAAACTCAATAGGAATATCATCATTTATAAATATGCAAATCTCAATTTATATACCGCAATTAAATGTAAGTAAACCATGCTTACATTCATATTCTAGTGAGCTCAAATGGGCGAAAACCCCAAATTCTTTCATAGGTTTAATCCCCAAAAGTTTAAAACCAATAACATTCTTTCTTAGGTTTAATCCCAAAGGATTTAAAACCATAAACATTCTTCATTTACATCCAAAGTAGGATGAACATTCATTCGAAAAGAACAAACTACATTCATTTCGGGATGGCCATAAACATTAAATCATATAGCATAGCATACACATAATTACAATACATAAAAGTTTAACTCACTGCATAAAATATTCCTACCTTGTTTCTTGAAAGGGAATGACAAACCTTTAAAAATATTTCTTTCCTCCTTCTTCTTCTCTTCTTCTTCTTCTCTTTCCTTCTTTTTCTTCTCTTTGTAAAATGGCTTAAGTGTTTATACTAGAGGAGAGGGGCATTTTGGCAAGGAAAAAAATGGAGGGGCTAAATTCTGGGGAGAAGGAAAGGAGAAGGAAAAATTTAGGATTTTGGGGTTTATTCCATCCTCTTGCAAGCACTTACCTTTTGGATTTTGGTAAGGTTTTGATATGGTAAAATACAATAATTTTAAAATATCTTTGCCATTCTTTCCTTTTTTAGAAAATAAATACAATTAATTAATTACATCTAAAAATTGATATTTGGTTTGAGGTTTATTCCATCCTCTTGGACTCTTTTGGATTTTGGTAAGGTTTGATATTATTGGACCCCATTCTTGCCATTCTTTCCTTTTTGAAAATAAATACAATTAATTAATTACATCTAAAAAAAGTTGGATATTTTGTCTAGCGGTTCAGGTCGTTTATTATTATTGGACAAAATTGGACTTTATTTAGCCCAAAATAAAATTTATTGGTGAAAAATTCTAAATTTTCTGAGGCGTTACAAAATATCCAATTCCAACAATCGACTTGGAAAATTTTCACGAGATATGGGAAATATTCAAGGCTGCTTCAAAAGTGTCAAGTCATAGTTTTCCTTTAGCGGCTCGTAATTATTATTTTATTCTAGATTAACTCCAAAGCGTCGTTCTTAAGTAGATTCTGTAGCATGTGACTCTATCCAAAATAGATCTATCGGAGACCTTCACGACTTGTATGAGATTATGAGTGAATAGTTTGTGATGTAGCCGAGCAAAGGGCCGTAAAAAAAGTAGCAGAAATGGACGTGGTAGAAATCAATTTGCTGCTACTAGCTATGGTTCGGATGTCCCTTCCGATATGTGCAACTTGCGGGGTAAGCCATCAATCATCAGAGTGCTCTTTAACTACCGCTAAACCACCATCACCTGAACAAGCTAGCCGCATATGCTCAGAATTTTCAGCGACAGCAAAATAATCCATACTTGCAGACTTATAATCCTGGATGGAGAAATCATCCAAATTTCTCATATGGCAATACCCAAAATATTCAGAATCCGTCAAATCAAGGAAGACCATAGGAAAGAAAATGAGGATGGAAAGAAGCATTCAATAAATTATCATAACGAGTAAAATCTGAATTCAAAGAAGTGCAAAAAAGACATGATGCCTCAATGACGATAATGGAAAATCAGTTTGGACAGTTGGCTAAGCTATTTACCGAGTGACAACCAGGCACATGGCCCAGCAATATGAAGAAAATTCCAAAAGAACAAGTAACTGCAATTACTACAAGAAGCTGAGATGAGTTTTAAATTCATTTAAAGAGACTGGGTGGAAAAAAGAAATTGTCTGGAGCAAAGACCAGAGAAAAAGTTCACAAAAAAAGTTGACTAAGAAAAAAAGGATGTGTTCAAGAAACTCCAAATCAACATACCGTTTGCCGATGCTTTAGCTCAAAGGCCTAGCTATACTAAATTCATGAAGTAGATCCTTTCAAATAAGACAAAGTTAGACAAGCATGAAACCGTGATGTTGACTAGGAATGCAACGTCATATTGCAAAACAAGCTACCACTAAAACTAAAAGATCCGGGAAGTTTGATTGCACTATTGGTAGTTTATTCTTTGAAAAGCTCTATGTGATTTGGGTGCTAGTATAACTTAATGTCTTATTCTATTTTCAAGTAGCTCGGTTTGGGAAAAGCAAAGCCGACAACAATATCGTTGTAGCTTTCAAATCGGTCCGAAATCAAACATTCACGGTGGATCGTTGAAGACATATTAGTAGAAGTGGACAAGTTCATATTTCCTGTCGATTTTATTATTTTGGATATGTGCGAATATAGGGATGTACCACTTATTTTGTGTCGACCCTTCTTGGCCACTGGACGGGCATTCATTGATGTGCAAAAAGGACAACTAATGCTGAGGTTGAATGATGAACATATTACATTCAATGTGTTTAAATAAACTAAATTTCCAAGCTATTCAAATTCATGTTGCGAGATTGATGTCATTGACCAAGAAGTAACCAATACTTTTACAAAAGAAAACCCGTTAGACCCGATGGAACACGTGCCACTCATTAAAACAATGAGTAATAAGATAGTGGTTAAAATTTGGTGTTAATCGGAGCTTGTTTGTCCCAAATTCCACATGATCCTCAACCGTTTCCAGATGATATATGATCAGAAAACGGCCCAATTTCACAACAACTCTACGGGAAGTATAGTAAACTCTTCTATTTTTCTCCTTAATTTCTTTCTTTACATTGAGACAATGTAGTGTCTAAGCTTTTTTTTAGTCAACACACCATTATATTCCAAGTGTGGTTGTCAGGCCTCGACCAGAAAATGATGGAGGGGATTCGAATACCCCAACCATATATAAATAACTCATAAAAAATACATGGGATTGGGGCATAAAACCTAACCTCCAATCATAAGAGCTAAAGCAAACAAATAAATGAATAAATAATAAAGTAATAAATAAGGAGGTACTACCTCCCAAACAATAAGTTTTAAAAAAATCTATACACTCATAACTGTAGGAAGCCCATGTCTATCAATTTGAATTAAGCCGCAGTTGCGTCGCGATAAGTCCTGAGCGCTGTACTCGAAATAGCAACGACGATCCCAATCCTCTAAAGCAAGTAAGTCAACCACCTGGTTGCCCTCACGATAAATATGAGAAATAACATTGAAAGCAAGGAGATGTCTGTTGTGGTGAAGAGTGGCTTGAATAGACCAAGGTCCTCCACCTCGGTGATGCAATGAATGGCCAAAGTAGAGTCGGCCTCAATCCGCCGTCGATAGTACAATCCTACGAGCAATAATGATACCATCAAAAATAGCCCTAAGCTCGGCCTCTAGAATAGGGCACTCGCTATATGAAGAGAAGAATGCGCGAACACACTGACTTGATGAATCCTTAATAATCTCTCCTCCACTCACAAATCCATCTTTGACGCATCCATCAGTGTTGACCTTGTAAGATCCTACTAGCGTAGAATGCCAATAAACTAAAATAGTGGGAGAAAGAGATGTAGTAGTAAGAGAGATACAAAAAAAGGAGCAATATCCATATCCTTTCGAAATGAATAACTCGAAATAAACAACATGTATGTAGTAGGGAGATAGTATGGTATACTCTCCGGATGATCCGTCTCGGCTCCATAGAGATATCTCAAGACTTTGCATTATTCTTCGCAGTCTAAATCTAGAGAATTAAAAGAGGAATCATCATACGAATATGACCCTACCTGACAAACTGACCTGAGAAACACCAAGACTAGAAATGATACTGAAAACCATCTATCGGCCGAAAGGTTATATGAAAAATGTCAAAAAAGTGGCGCCAAACCTGGTGGGCAATACAACTATCAATAAATAAATGCTGAATAGTCTCAATAGCTTAGTAGCATTGACAACGAGAAGCCATATGATTCCCAATCCATCTATGAATCGATGAATCACAACATCAACTAGGATAAGACCCTGCCATAGTCTCCAGCAGAAGAAAGAGACAGTCGTCAGGATAATAGAACTCCAAATCATTTTGTATACAGCCTGAATAGTATGCCCCGGATGAACTAGCTACCATACAGACTTGGTAGCAAATCTACCATCTGATGTATCTTTCCACATAATTTGATCGTGTACCTCAGCAGTGATAGGGATGCTTCCTACCTACTCAGCAATGATATATGGTACTAACTGAAGAAGTCTGTCAATGTTCTATCCAGTATCATCAAATAAGTCTCTAATAGAAGAATGTGTCAAGTGTGCGTCCTGATCAGCTAATGTTGATTCGCCCATCCAGCAGTCATGCCAAAAGAATATCTGTCCACGCCCTAACTGCCAAGCAATGTGTGTCTCCACTTGTGGGTCTATGTGCTTCATCCTCTTCCATACAGCTGAAGCATAGTAAAGAATAGTAGCCAGCAACATATGGGTACCCTGACAATACTTACTTAGTAAAAACTAAGTCCATAATGACCACTGAGATCTAAATAATCACTAGAGCTTTAGGGAGAATGTATCAACAAGATCCTGTAGTCTCCTAAAGCCTAGTCCACCCTCCTCAGTAGGAATACAAAGTTCATTCCATCTCCTCCAATGTAATATATGTGCATGGTCTCTGGAGTCCAAAAGGAACCTAGCAAATATGCCCTCTAACTTCTTCAAGACAGCCTTAGGATGCTTCATAATCTGAAGGCGATAGATAGGAATAGAGGATATCACTGATCGTATCAAAGTAATTCGTCTCCCATATGATAGGAGTCTCAAGGCCCAGCCAGAAATCCTACTCCAAACTTTTTGGACTAAGTCATCATATAATAAGATCTTCCTAGCTCCTTTAAATAAAAGAAACACCAAGATAAGTAAAGAGCTGCTGCTGATGACTAAACCCTATCAGATGCTCTAGCTTGTGTATCTGACTAGTAGAAAATATCCTAGGTAAGATAATCCCGCTCTTATCTCTGTTCAACAACTGTCCAGAAGCCTCCTCATTGTGCTCAATACACTGTAATACTCGTCTGATAGACTACTTCTGGCCATTGGCGAAAATAATCATATCATCTACAAATGACACATGAGAGATAAGAGTATCACCCCCATGTCTATATGAGCTAGCCATATTTGTGTAATTGTGAGAGTTAGGTTGACAAGTATAAAAAATATCATATACCACATTATCAAAAATATCATATATTTGTGTGTGAAACTGTTTAGGAATGGTAGAACTAGTGAGAGTAACTATTTGGAGATATGTTGATTCCATGCATGTTGAATATTGGTGTGGAGTGTTGTGGCTAACAAAATGAAGCTAGGTGATTACCGAATGTTAGAAATCTAGCCCTCACATATTAACTCTTGCGCTTGAAGGACTTGGCAATAGCTCTATCTTATACCTCTCTTCGTGGACTTTTTAACTTGAGTGATAAAGGCCGTAGGAGTTTTAAAAACACGGTGCCCTAAGATTTGTAAAATCTGGGAGCCATCGACCTAAAACTCGTTACAAGGGTCATATAAAAAGCTTAAGAGACTGAAGTTTACACATAAGATTGTAAAAAAAAAATAAAAATTGCAAAGCCAACAAGAAAGCTCCTTTGCGGTGTTAACATGGAAATTTAGACAACTAGCGGGTTTCAATTGCCTAGTGGAAGCTTGCATGTCGGAGCACTTAAATATAAGGAGAATCATAGATCTAAGAAATTGCTTTTATTGGTTAGACCTAACCAAACATGAGCAAGAAAATAATGAGTGATTTGAGAGCAACCTTAAAATTAACACTCCTAGTGAGAGATTAAAAAAAAGTTTTGACCATTGAGGGTCAGAAAGGAACCAACTTAGAGCTTTATGACGATGGGCGTGCCTATACACACACATACACAGGTCAAACATCGGATAAGTTAAAGATTCGTATTGGTAGCATTATTTATATGCTTTTCATAAGTTGTTTGAACAATTTCAAGTCCTAGAGAGAATACAACATACTATCTGATGAATCTAGTTTTTTTCCTATTTTATTTTCTTTTTGTGTGTTTTGAGTAGATAATCTTGTTCGGAACAAACAAGGGTGTTTGGAGGTGTTTGATAAGTGTATTTTACACTCTTATTTATGCTTGTAAACTTAGTATATATTGACATATGAGTAGATTTTTATTTAAATAAGTTCAATTATTGTGTACATGGGTACAAAACCCAATTTTGATGAGTTTGGAGGGAAAAGAAGAAGAGTTTGAGGTTTAATTGACGCTAAATCAGATGGCACAGGTATAATTTGAAGCTATTAGAAAGTAACTATAGTGAATTCAAAAGTTTCGAGAGTAAGAATCAGATTTCAAAAAGTTCACAGACTATTTGCACATTGTCGAATATTTGGAAAAGCGCTTTGGAAGGATTTAGAAGGACGAGGACCAATTAGAATGCATTTGGAAGCTTTTGGATTGAATCGAGAAGATTTAAGGAATAAATGACCAAAAACGTAAATCAAAAGCCAAATCGGGGACCAAATTGTAAGTTTTGAAAAAGGTCACACCTAGCATAAAGCATTGTGCGACCGAGGTGCGGTTGTGCAAACTTATTGGAGGTCACACCTAGGTAGCACAATGCATTGTCGACCTAGGTACGGTTGTGAAAGAACTTCTTGGAGGTCACACCTAGATATCGAGAATGCATTGTGCGACCTCCGCTGAAAGAATGCCATAAGTGCGGTTTTCTAAAGTTAAGTGGGATTATAGCTCTTTTAAGAGACAACTTATAAGACTTCCCAAGGACTATAAAGAGACATCTTCTAGGTCTTTTGAGGGGGTTACACAATTGAAGAGATATAGAGATCATGAGCAAGAAAAAGAGGAATTCTTGGACAACAATCATCACGGTGCAATCGGAGATTTTGGATTAATTTAAGATTTGGGGTTGTATCTATTCTTCTTCTTTCATTATTATCGCTATATTCATAGAAATCGTGTCTGGCTAGATCTTTTATAACTAGGATGAACGATGAAACCTCACGTTTTTTATTAATTAGAAGTTATTCGTTTTCATAAATTTATTGATTCCGAGTTGATTATTTATTATTCATTATTTCCATTTTGATGTTTGATCGCCATTGAAACATTTTTGTGGTCTAGATTGCTTTTGAGAGATTCAATTTAGATGAGCACATGGTAATAAATATCATAGGGTCAATAATAGATATAGATTACTATTATGTTTTATGAAATCTTTCCAGGATGATTGTTTGTAATTGAATGCATGCCTTTGTGTTCGAAAATTAACTAGAGATAATTAGTTTCATATAGAGGTATATAATTGATTGACCGTCGAGAGATGCTTTTGATTATATTATGATCATCGATTTTCGACCTAGGACAATAATTTGCGAATGTGAGTTTTGATAATAAATTGTTGAAACGTGATGGTGGATTTGTGAATCTTAATGCCCATAAAACTTAAATTTGATAAATATTCTATTTCGTTTACGTGATAATTTAGACATAGTTGAATTAGAATAGGATAATCTTAGAAATTGAAATCATAAACAAACTATGTGTTAATTTTGTTAAAGCGATGTTACAATTAATTTGGTAATTAATTGCGGTAAATAAATGGGTTCGACACTTTTCTTATCATTATATTACTTGTTAACGATCCGTCCACTTGCGCGATTAAAATCGAAAACATTAGACTTTATGTGGCCTACATAATAAGTTAATGAATTTGACAATATATGTTATGGATATATCTAATTAATTAATTAATTAATTAATTAGATAATTTTGGCAATGATAATTTTTCTTAAGAACCCTATTTTGATGGGAAATAGAATTATAGTCTAACTAAGAATTTGGTCCTCTCTCTATCTATAAAAGGACATGTTATTCTATCAATTTATTCGTGCCGTTATGTGAGAGGTAAAGAGAAAGAAATACAGTTTTCATATAATTAAACTACATTTATTAAAGCGTAATTGGAGATTGGGGATTGGGGATTTGAGATATGCTATTAAATCGCTCAACATAAATTCAAGAGATTTAAGATACATAATTAAAGATATTTTGCTATGGATTAAGGTACGTTCTTATTAATCCATATTTTTCTGTGAAAATCATGAAATTTAGGATTTTGGAATTTATATTTATGTTATTGTCTATGTAAATTGAACATATAAAACTAACAAATATGATATATATTATGTTATGATATGATAATGAATTTGTATTATTATTTGTTATCTATTGTGCATTGATAATTGGATAAAAATGTTACAGTATCAACAATTAATTGTGTCACATTTAATTTGTTTTCTATAAACATGTAATGTTACATTCCACTATCTCTGTTGCAAAAATTTTAATTGTTAATTTACATTAAGTTGCTTTGGCTACTTATTACGATCTTTATTTTTATCGGACACGTAATATAAAATTCGTTATTACATATTTTCCTATTGATTTCACAATACATCTATTTGAATGACAGAATGGATTAACTGTTATAAAATCAACAAATGATTTAGTCGCGTTCAATACCCTAATGTTAAATGCTAGTTTGCTTATTTACATTTGTTGTTACAGTTCAATTTTCTTTTGATGGTAATGTTAAGTTACACATTTCAATTGGATGTTACACTTCAATTTCCTTTTAAGTGGTTATGTTCAATGTTAAATATTATGATTAGCTATTACATTTTAATTTGAGTTACATTGTGTTGCATGTCGATATATGTTATTGTATCCACACTTATCTCATTTCCGTTTCATGTTACGAAACATTTATTGTATTATATACCATTCATTGACATTATTTTTCCCCATGTTTAAACTTTATTATTCAATTCAATTTGTTAATATGTCATAATGTTAGCTTAATTGATTATTTGCAATTCACATTTATTTGTAGCTATGATGACTATAAAGAAAGATACCATAAATGTTTACGGATGAAATTTTAAAATGAAAGATACCATAAATGTTGGGATTCAATATTAACTGTAATTTAAAGATTGTTCTGCAAAATGTGATCGGGAATTATAGATGATTTTGTAATCGATTGTTGATATTTATAGTAGTCATTTTTGTTTCATTTATTAAAATAATATATTTAGATGATATTTTTGATAATAAATGAATAAATTTCTAACAATATAATTATTTTAAGAAGTGTTAGTAGTTGGTGTAATTTCCACTTATTTTCACCAATTTTTTGTTGAAATTTCAAACAGAAGGAACGTGAAGTTAAATTTCCTATTTCTCGCTGTTCTATCCTTTTTTAATTCATGTCGTAATAAAGTATCAATTTAATATCAAAAGACTATTTTTTTCAACTCCTTTGTATTGAATTTATTTTTTTTTTTTTAAAAAGGCTTTTGTGCCCATAATTATTAAAGAAGTAGAAAAGTGTCATCAAATAGACAAACTATCATCTATCTTGCCTTCCTTCATACCATACGATGCACTCTCATCACCCCAAGCTATTGAAACAACGTGTCGGGATATAGGATCCCTACTGTTGGTAGCATTTTGTAGAGCTAACCAGAAAATAAAGCACATCTAGAAGTAGTTTCTTTGAACCAAATACGTCGTGCCCAAAGAATCTTAGAGAGTTTAGTCCAAATGGAAATCCATACACAGGGACATGGGTAGTTCGATAAAAGAAAAATTTTAATTTTTCTTCATCGAGCTTTGATAGTTGACAGAGTAACCATCGTGAACACTAGCCAAATCTCGACAAACAGAAAAAAAAAAAAAAAAAAAAAAAAGCCACAAGCGGGCCTATCCTCTAGGTACCATAAGAAAGAATAAAAATTAACAAAAAACAGCAAATTTTCTGTTTTAAATTTACCATTCCTTTTATAATTAAAAATATTAACAAAAATTAATACTCGTGTCACAATTGAAACATAGCAATCTAATATCAACCTTAGAACTCCCAAAAACATAGATTATTAACAAATACAACTCCATACTCATGATTGACAACCACCATCAATGGACATCACAATATGCTAACTATAACACAAACCACTTCAAAAACTTTCACCAAAAGTACCTCTAAAATCTTCAATCAAGTACCTCGAAGTGAAAACTAGGAGCAAAAAACAGCTCGATACATTTTTCCGGGTTGAGTCGAGCATCAAAACATCAATGAGTCTACAAGCATTCTTCATTAGTGATGCTACCAAAATGAAAAATTGCAAAATTCGCACCGAAAGAGCATCCGTTAATACTATTGTCTATTGACAATGAGTAACACGACTCTTCGCTCAATTGTAAAATTCTCTGGGCCGGTTAGTACCATGCTTGGCCACAACAACCTCACTAACGGGTAGCATTTAATAACTTCAAATTAATCAAATTATTGTGTTCCATCTGTTAACAACCCTTAGTACTCCACCCTGTCCATAAGACACGACCAAAAAAAAAAAGAAGAAGAAGACCATTGCTCACAAATAAGACAAAATACTGTAAAGTCGTGATTTGTAATAATAAATTCGATAAGATGACAAAATAGGAATATGATTTTTCTTTCGTGACTTGTTTGATAATTAGACTTGCATGATTTTATTACAAGAAGAATAATAAACCGAGCTTTATTCTCAATACATATAATATCCCGAATTCTATTTCACCAATATATTATGTTCGCTGCTAAATGCAGCTTAAACTTGAAGTGAGCTGTAAACAAAACAATTCAGCATTCAGAAACCAATTCAGAATAATACAAAGATTGGCAACTTTGCCTGAGCGTTCCTGCTTCAAAATTCCATTACAAGCAAATATTACGATTATTATAAGAGAAAGTCTTACAAAACATAAGAAGTTAAATAGACAGAGATTCCTTTAACCAAATTCCACACATTATGCCAAAATACTTCTCAAACACTACCATTACCCTGTCATTTTGCTAAGCCCCCACCACACCCCCACAGACACACTATAAAAACCATCTTATGCATGTAAGCTAGGCAGGAAAATCACTTCACTCTATTCCCAACATCATCAAGCCACAAGAAAAATCAACTTTTCCAAGCAAAAATCAAGCTTTTGTACTAAAATGAAAATGATTATCTTCCTTGCCTTTGCACTCTTCCTCCAGGGATCTCTTGGTAATCCACAAAACGAGTTCTTCCATTAATTTGCTCAATCGATTGTCTTATCACGCAATATGACTAACATTTTTGTTTCTCTTCTTTCTTGGATGCAGGGGAATTAGTGTGCGAGGAACTGCCAGTTGGATTGTGTTCGTTCTCAATTGCATCCTCTGGAAAGCGATGTCTGTTAGAGACATTTGCAACAAATGATGGAACTCTGGAATTCCAGTGCAAGACATCTGAAGTGGTTGCTATTAACTTGCATGAATATATTGAGGCTGATGAATGCGTGAGTGCGTGTGGGGTTGATAGAAAATCTGTTGGGATCTCATCAGACTCCCTTCTCGATTCTCAGTTCACCGCCAAGCTATGCTCACCACAGTGTTACCAGAATTGCCCCAACATTGTTGATCTTTACTACAATTTGGCTCTAGGAGAAGGTGAGCTCCACAACATCCCCACCCCCACTGCCTGGGGAATTTTATCATACAAATGACAGATACTATTCTGTCTTTGTTTAATTACAAATAATTGTATGATTTCAAATATTAGAAGAACTAATATTTTGTATCTCTGCTGACATTGTATTTGCTAACAATTAACAGGGGCATTTTTACCTGATTTTTGCAAATCTCAACGAACAAGTTTACGGCGTTCAATGGCTCAGATTCAAAGTTCTGGTGCAGCTCTTGGTCCTGTTTCTGCTGCTGCTGGTCCTATGTCTGCTGCAGCACCTGCTCCGGCCTTAAGTGGATCATCTTCACCCGTAGATTGTGCTCCAGCTCCAATGTAATTACATCCCTATATGGTTTATATGGATTTGATTCGATACAGTAGTTGTAATTATATATACTATTTAATGAAAGTGGACTACATCTGATTATGCATAATTGCTTCTCAGTGGAGTAACATATACCAGTGCTAGTATCGCATACCTTCACATCATATGATAAAAAATAAAAAATAAAAAATAACAACAGGCTAAACCTCGGCACCTGCTGACTAAATTCGGCATCATGTCCCACCTTTGTTCTAGCTAAATACAAAACACTAGACTCTATAATTCAATTGCAAACGAGTGCAAGATTATGCAATGATTTAGTTTCTTTACATTTATTTGCTTAAATGAAAATTTCCCCTTTCCCCAAATTCACATAATTCAACGAATAAACGTAAAATCACAATAATAAAACCCTTATTATACAAATATCAGACATTTACTAGAAAACCAAATGCTAAACAGAGAAAAGCATAAAAAAGAGAATCTCAGAAACGGAGAAAATTACCATCTTAGTGAAATATCCCCCAAGCCTTACCGTGCCTTCCTGTTATGATCAGACATTACCACCGGCCGTTTGGGGAAAGAAGAGGCAGGGGAGTAACAGAAAAAACAAGAAATTCAAATGAAGGAGGGAGGGAAATGTCAGCGTCCATTGAAGAAGAACGGTGTCTTTTGTCTAAGTTGGGAAGACATCGTTCACTTAGTTAATTGCTGAAATTAACTTTACGTTTTTTATAAGTTGTTAAATTGGAAACCACGTTTCTTGTAACTGAATATGTATCAATGTACTAAAAAGCGTAAAGCGTGGCTAGACGTTGAAGTCGAACTTCAAGCTTTTCGGACCTATGCGAGATCTAGGGGAGAGCGAGACAAGGGCAAAACGAGGGCGATACGTAAGACGCAGTGTTGTGAAAATATTATGATTGCAAGTGTACAATATCGAACAAAAGTAATAAAGTGAACCTATTGAGTCTGGATTATCGTTCCCACGAAAACTATCTTATTTAGATACTAGTTAAATTAATCTTAATACTAATTTATTTAAAACAATTTGAATTGAGTTGATTTGAAAGATTTATAGTAAAACTACGAATTTAAGAAAATAATATAAGAACGTATGTAAAAACAAATAACAAGAATTTAGAGAAGAATGATGGTAAATGCGTTTAGACGAATGAATTCACCTAGTTGTCATCTCTAATTCCTCCTCTAAAGATTTGTTCCTAAAGTTGTATTCGGTCGAATTCGCGAATTTAACCTAATTTACCTATCTCGAGTTCAAATTAGTCCTATCTAATTAAGTCAACTTAGATAGTCAGAATGTTCCTTAATTAAATGCATTAATTCTCCTAGGAATTCAATTAAGACCGCAACAATAATAAAAGTGTATCTCTACTTTTTATCCAATTGCCGGATTTTACTACGTGGTATAGATTAATAATTTGCTTCTCAGTTCATTACAATCCACGAGATCAATGAAATAATGGCCAATTATTCCAAGCATTAAGAGAAGAGGTAAAATCAAATACTTAAACAATTTATAAGTCAAAACTTGAGATTCGAAATTAAAGAATTAAAACTAGACTACATCGTTCATCCAAACTATGAATTTAGCTGTTCATGATTCGGGAAGAAGAAAACATTAGAAGATTTGAATACATAATTGGGTTTGAAGAAAAGATGAAAAGATGTTGATTATCTTGCACCAAGATATCTTGATCTTCACGTTCCAATCTTCTTGATCCCAGTGGTCGTTCTTTGTTTTCTTCGCCGTTCTTTTCTCCATCTTCTCTTGTGTTCGCCCAAAGAATTAACCACTTTTCTTTTGACCTAGGTTAGGTCTTTATATAGTGTTTTACTAATTTTAGAACTCATGTACGTGAAAAGACGAAAAAGGCCCTGACTGGAATTAAAAATAAGGCAAAAATCACCCAGACGCGATTTTCGTGCGTTGCCGCGGTCTACCGCGGTTTGCAATCCACAGTTTGACTGTGGCAAACAGTGATAATTGTTGCCAAATTCTGGTTCCAATCTCCATATTGCATGCTTAGTCCTCCAAGGTTTGATATGTATTTTATTTGGACATTGGTCATATTTGTGTCCTTTTTCCTCTTGTAGTTATCTTATTTGCTGCCCAAATCTTTCAACTTTGAATTTTGTCCTCTTTAGTCCTCTGATTTCTTCTTTCATTTCAATTTAGTCCTCTTTTATTTGCAACCCAAGTCCTTCAACTTTTGGATGTTTGCAAGTTGATCCCCATATCCAAGTTTTCGTATGCTTTTAGTCTATTTTCGCCTATTTTACTTTGTTTTTCTCCACTTCCATCCAATCTCGGGGTTTTGACCTAAAACAATTAAATAGACACATAATTAAGCAGAAAATTACTTAAAAATACTTACAATTGTCCACTTTTGATGGTCCAGATAAGTGTAAAACAACACTTATCACGCAGCTAGGTGTGGAGGCCAAGCTTCAAGCCTAAGCGGGCTTATATGCGAGGTCTAGACGAGAGCGAGACAAGGGTAAAGCGAAGGCGATACGTGAGGCGTGGCTAGGCGTGGAGGCCAAGCTTCAGACCTAGGCGGGCTTTTTAGAACATTGATATATATATATATATATATATATACACTACGGAGGAGAGAGAAAAATGATTTTAGATAATTGGACTATAATTTCTGAATTTCTTTATTTTCTCTTTGCTTAATCCAATTTTCTTTTTTATTAATTCTCTTCCCATTCCTATGTTGATGATTGAATTGTTTAATTGAAATGGAATTCGTGATTCCATTTCAAGCATAGTTCCTATGGTGAAGTGTTGGGTTCAATCCTCCATTGATTGAGCTTCATTAATTACAATTGGTATCACAATAGAAAAATCGGGGCATATAAGATGAAAACCTAGCGAGAAAACCAACGAAGAGCAATGGAAAAGAGTAGACAAAGATGTGAGGGACTTGGGGCACGCATTTTTGCACTTTTATCTGGTAAGGCTAAATTCTCAAATAAACTCAAATAAACTACAGAAGACATTGTGTGGTAAACATGAGAGAATTGAGAGTTACATGCATGAGATGAATGATAAATATGATTCAATGGTAACTATGCTAGCTAAGTTGACTGTCTCTAGGGACAAACAAGTAGAGGAGACCAATAATGGATCCAGTTTATGATGGTAGATGTATGAATTTGAAGAATGGTGGTGATGGGAGGCTGAACATGGGAGGTCATGATATGAGGATGAATACAAAATTGTCCAAAATAGACTTTCCCAGTTTGGAGGAGAGAACCCCAGAGAATCGGTAAGAAAAGCTAACAAATATTTTCAAATTTACCAAATACGTGGAGAGATGAGGATATAAATTGCTGAAATGTACCTAAAAGGAAAAACAGATATCTGGTTTCATGGTTTTCTGGCTAGTCACCATAATGCTGATTGGGGCTTAATAACCATTGAAGTTTGTAGAAAGCTTGCAGAGAACACGTGAGAGGAAATGGTTGAAACTTTTAATAAGATTAGGCGGTTTGGAAGTATAGCGAGTATATGAAGAAGTTTGAAGAAGCTCAAGTCACAAGCCTAACCTACCTAAATTATACTACATTAGCATTTTTACCAGTGGACTTCAAAGGGAGATCAAGTCCATGGTTAAAATGATCAAGCCTACATCTCTAACCCAAGCCTTTGAAATTGCCATCCTATAAGAATCAACCATATCTGCCTTAAATAAGAACCAAAACTTTTTATCGCTACTAAAAGCCATTATACCAATCAAAATCTCGGTGAAACCTCTACTCAATCCTATAACTCACCTTCCTTGACCACAAAAATCCATAATCTACCTATAAATCTATCACACCTAATGACATACAAACCAAAAGGAACCTTGGACTATGCTTTAGGTGTGATGAAAAATACACATTTGGCCACGTATGTAAGAATATGATGATAAATTTCATGGTAGTGGAGGATGAGGAAATGGAGGACCCCGTGAAAAAGAAGTAGGGATGGTGGACAATAAAAGGAGAATAAAGAAGAAGAGTTGATGCATATTTTCGTGAATGCTTTGGTGGGCAACCCGAGACATAGAACCATTAGGATACCTAGAAAACTCAAAGGGAAAAAGGTCTACATTCTCATTGACAGTGGGGTGCCCAAAGTTTTGTATATGAGAAGCTGATCCAATCTTTGAAATGTGAAATTGACACTTCCAGGACCATGATGGTATCAGTTGCAAATGGACAGATACTTGAAAGTAAAGCTCTGTGCAAACCTTTAGTGTGGCGGATGTAAAATTTGGAGTTCCAATTGAAGTCGAGGTCATTAAAATTAGGAGGAAACGATATGGTTTTAGGAGTGGATTGGCTCAGCCAATTTGGATAGGTGACATTTGACTTTACCCAAGGTTTCATCAGGTTCAAAAATGGTGATGAGGAAGTGGAGTTTTTTTTATCAACACACCATCACATCTCCATTGTGGTTGTCAGGCCTCCACCAGAAAAGGATGAGGGAGGGTTCGGATACCTCAACCATATATAATTAACTCATAAAAATAAATAGGGGAGGACGTAAAACCTAACCTCCAATCATAAGAGCTAAAGAAAACAAATAAATGAATAAATAATAAAGCAATAAATAAGGAGGTACTACTTCCCAAATAATAAGTCGTAAAAAAATCTATAGACCCCTAAATGTAGGAAGCCCATATCTATCAATCTAAACTAAGTTGCAGTAGCGTCGCGGTAGGTCCTGAGTGATGTACTCGAAACAACAACGATCATCCCAACCCTCTAAAGTAAGTAAGTCAGCCACTTGGTTGCCCTCGCGATAAATATGAGAAATAGTATCACGGTCGAAGGCAAGAAGATGTCTGATGTGGCGAAGAGTGGCCTGAATATACCAAGGTCCTCCACCTCTGGTGATGCAGTGAATGTCCAAAGTAGAGTCGACCTCAATCCATAAATCTGAGAGTACAATCCTCTGAGTAATAATGATACTGTCAAAAATAGTCCCGAGATCGACCTCCAGAATAGGGCACTCGCCATATGAGGAGAAGAAGGCGTGAACATATTGACTTGATGAATCTCTAATAATCTTCCTTCACTTGAAAACCCATATTTGACGCATCCATCAGTGTTGACCTTGTAAGATTCCACTGGTGGAGTACGCCAGTAAACCAAACCAAAGGGAGGAAGAGATGGAGTATTAAGAGAGATACCAAAAAGATGAGTAATATCCATATCCCCTCACCAATGAATAACCCAAAATAAATTGCCTTTATGTAGTAGAGAGATAGTATGGAATAATCTCCAGATGATCCGTATTGGCTCCATAGAGATGTCCCGGTACTTCGCATCATTCTTTGCGGTCCAAATAAACCAGAGAATCAAAAGAGGAATGATCATGCGAACATGAACCTGCCTAGCAAACTAACCCAAGAAACGCCGAGGCGAAAGCGATCTCGAAAACCCTCCATCGGCCGATGGCTTATATGAAAAATGTTAGACAAGTGGTGCCAAACTTGGTTTGCAAATATAGTGTCAATAAATAAATTTGAATAGTCTCAATAGTCGAGCAACACCGACAACGAGAAGCCATTTGACTCCCAATCCACCTCTAAATCACAACATCAACTGGGATAAGATCCTGCCATAGTCTCCAGCAGAAGAAAGACACAATTGTCGAAATAATAGAACTCCAAAAAAGTCTCTAACCTGGATATCAAATTCATGAAATCTATTCAAATTTATAAATATTAAGAATATATTTTAAAACCTGAGTTGAGGACATCCTCCTTAAACACGAAAATTAATTAATAGTAAATCTAAATCATGAACATGAAGCAATGTTGGGAATTAATTTAATCTTGTAAAAATTTCACGTGCATGACATGCTATGATAATCTCTTTACAGTACACTATATGTTGTCGAAAACATAAGGACATAAAAGTTCGATTAATGGAAAATCACGAGTTTATAAACCATAAGCTCTGATACCACATCTTAGTTTTATTTATTCAATTTACATGTTAATAACATGAAAATAAATTCCAAGATCTTAAACTTCATGATTTTCACAGACAAATACTGAGTAACAAGAACGTACCTTGATCAATAGCAAACGGTCTTTAATTCTGTATCTTAAATATTTTGAATCTCCATCGAGCGATTTAATTGCATATCTCCAATCTCCAAACCCACTTTAATATATATAGTTTAATTGTATGTAAATTGTATCTCTCTCTTTACCCCTCACATAGTGGCACTAACAAATTGATAGAATAACATATCCTTTAATAGGTAGCGAGATGGCCAATTTTATAGTTAGATCGTAATTCTATTTCCTATCAAAATAGAGTTCTTAAGGGAAATCAACTTCTCCAATAATTATCTAATTAATTGATTAATTAGATATATCCATAAGACATATTATCAAATCCAATAACTTATTATGTGGGCCACATAAAGTCTAATGATCACACAATACAACGTAACATAATTATTTGACGTATTCGTAACATAATTATCCAAACATGATTTCTTTTAACACATAACATAAAATGTTATTGGTTTTAGACAACAACTTCACATCATATAACCCGTACATATTTTTAAACATCACAAAATATAATGAATACAATCATCACAATGCACTTATAAACGCATGAACTTGTAAAAAATCGAGTGAAGCAGATTATCATGGAACGAATTGTTGAATTGAAGCCATCTAACCTTATGTTACGTATGTTACGTAATCTCGAGAAAAAATAGTAGATGTATATGTAACTGAAAAATATTATACGCACCGTTATCTATTTTTTGTGTTCAGCCAAAGATCAATGATTTTCAAGAGAGATGAATTTTTTTTTGCCAACAGATTAGCCTTATCAAAGGATGATAATGATCGCGTTTTTAGATTACCATAAAATTGGATTACAATAAAAAAGATGCCGCAGTATTTGATTACAATCAAGTGCATTTTTTAGGAATCAGTTACATTATTTCAAAAAATTAAATAATAACATTAATAAAAAAGACTATTTAATCAGAAATATTTTAAAAATATATGTTACATATGTGGTTTTCTATAATTATTTTAAGAAAATACCTTATTTGTATAAAACCCTAAAAAATAAAAGTGTGGTATTGTTGTGAAAATTTTCATTACATACGATTATGTAATAACAAATAGAAGTGAAAAAAATATATAAATTCATTGATTGTAAGGTATAGTTTTCTCTCTCTCTCTCTCTCTCTCTCTCTCTCATTTTTTCCCCCTTTTTTGTGTTCCTTTCTTTCTAGTTTTAGAGAAAAGTATGAGTGCGTGACATGACGAAAATTTCCTTCACAAAAGGGATCATGTTCAAGATGTGTTACTTTATGAAAAAATAAATAAATAATTTTATTTTTCTTTTTTATGTTAAGTATGAGTGTGTGATCGACAATTCTCCTCACAAAAGAGACCATGTTAAAGATATGTTACTTTATGAAAAAAAAATAAAATTAATAAAATTAACATTTTTATCCAATAAGAATTTTTTGCACAGTGACTGAGAGGATGATTAGCAACTGGGCCTTGATATGACATTTCAAATCAGGTGACTACAGTTTCAACAAGTTCTATTAAAGCCATTTGATTATCATCAACTGGACTATGATTCGCAATCCCAATAGGATTTGGATATCAAGTGGAGGGATGAATACTGTATAACTGTACTTTTCATCTCCAACTTTTGATGTTTGTTAATAATCTACTCTTAACCTTTTTTTAGTACCGGACATCTCCAATCATTCACTTAATTAAAAATCACGTCCCTATTGATAGATAATGACATATTTACCATCCTGTTTAAATAAATAAAAATAAAAGAAAGCTAAAAATAACAAAAAAAAAAGAATAAATTGTAAAAAAAAAAATCTCATAACTTTTTCAAAAATACAAAATATCTTCCGCCTCACCCATCCACCAGAGCTATCACCTCCACACCACCACAGTCCCCCCAATTTGTCATTAATAAAAGATTTAACGTGGAGAAAATTTCGTCTCCTTAAATTTGCCGTTAAATATTCATTTGTACCACAAATTCATCAAGTTTAGGGTCTTCTGTAACTAGAAATGGTGGGTGGGTTTCTTTCCTGTCTTCTTCAAGAATTGAAGCCATTTGTGGTGGTGCTCCCACCTTTCAACCTAAAAACTATATAAAAAAAGACACACATCAACATGTGAAAAAGACAGTGAAGTTTGCACACAATGTAGGCAGGTACTAGGTTTAGATACATAGGATGATTAGCAATCTGGACATTGATAATTTCTGACATTTCAAATCATGTAACTTCAGTTTCAGCTAGTTCTTTTAACGTCAGTTGATTATCATCCACTGGACTACGATTTGTAATCCCAATAGGATTTGGACATGAAGTGGAATGATGAATACTGTATAACTAACAGAATTAAAGAGACGAAATTTTCTCCATCTTAAATCTAGCATTAATGAAAGATTGAGAGGCTATCATTAATGGAGCCCTTGTTTACGCCATTTGAAAGTAGTAGAGGTTGCGGTGGCGTGGAGGTGGAGGTGGAGGTGGAGGTGGAGGTGGAGGTGGAGGTGATGGATGTGATGGGATAATTTGGGTGGAGAAGAATATAATTTGTAATTTTTGAAAAGTTATGTGAGTTTTTTGTATAATTTTTTGTTGTTTTTAGCTTTCTTTTATTTTTGTTTATTTAAATAGGGGTGCAAATTCATCATTATCAGTCAATAGGGACGTGATTTGCAATTAAGTTAAATGTTGAGGATGTTTGGTGCTAAAAAAATGTTAAGGGCAAATTAGTAACAAATAATAAAGGTTAGGAACAAAAAATGTAAATTTTCCTTACAATAATAATAATAATAATAATAATAATAATAATAATAATAATAATAATAATAATAATAATCAAAAGACTCGAGCTTCGCTTGGGAGATGCAATAGTGTGTCTTAGCACAAATACTCGATCACCAAAATTGAGAAAAATCAAAGTTTCATATATAGGTTTTTAAACAAGGGTATTTCAACCCTAAAATGAAGTTAAATGTTTCAATAATCATTGAACTTTTGGTTGCGCCTTCAATCATTCACTGAACACTCAAAATTTGTTGCATGCTCACTCAATTTTGAAAAATTATGCTTCGTTAATCACTGATCACGATTTAGCAATTTCCAATGGACTAAAGCCTACACGTGGCTAACGGGATGCCCACGTGGCACACATTTGAGGTTAATTCCAGAGTTAAATATTTCAATAATTACTAAACTTTTAGTCGCATATTCGATCACTAACTAAAATTTCAAATGTTGTTGCGTGCTCATTGAACTTTGGAAAGTTACGCACGGTTAATCACTCTCCACAATTGAGTAATCGCTAATGGAGGTAAGCGCACACGTGGTTGACATAAGTTATTGTAGTTGAGACTTGATCTATAGCTACACTAATTCGAGAGAGAAATGGCCTTATCCAGAATGAAGAACACACCGAAACAACACTTTACCCCTAGATGTCCAGTCAACTACCGCATCTCAACGTATTTCGGTGAGAACAGCGAGCTCTAGGTTCGAGTGGCATTTCACCCCTAACCACAACTTATCCGCCACATGTGCAATTTCGTCTATTGGCATTTATTGAATCATGATGAGTGATTAAATGAGTGTAATTTCCAAAGATTAGTGAGCATGCAACAACATTTGAAAGTTCAATAATTGATCGAAAATGCTACTAAAAGTTTTGTCACTATTGAAACATTTAGTGCGTCTTTGATTTTGCTAAAATCAATTTTTTAGTAGATCTTGATAAAAGTTGATAAATTTGTTTTAAAAATTGATAAAAGTTGTGATTCTTATGAAACCGAAATGTATAGTTAAAATTAATTATTGACTTTAATTCAATGTTTAGAAAATCGGACCGACCATCGTTTCAAAAAAAGGCAACGGGTCAAGGGTCAAAAGGTTTATCCGGTTTCATTTAAAAAAGGAAAAAATTAATCCAAAAACCTCACAAATTTTTTCAAATTAAGTTATGTACAAATAAACCAATGTTTATAGACAAAATCGCTCACAAAACTTAACTTCAAATAGACTTTTCACAATTTTTTGTCAAAACTTTTAAACCCAGAAAATCCATTAAAATTGGACTGGTTCTACCGGGTCGTGGTTAACAGCTAAAAACTCCAGTTTTCTAATGCCCAATTAAATTAGTACCAGTTTTGCAGTCGGTTCCAATTTTTCTGGTTGAATTGGCCGGTCTTGTCTAGTTTTCTAAACCATGCTTTAATCACCGACCGTAACGAGGTTTTTCCGTTTTATGAATAATTGTATGTATATGTATTTGCGTGTAAATATGTATATCTTCTTTTTCTTGTGATATTAGGGTTTCAAGGGGTTTTGTAGGGACGGAAGTGTGATGAATAAAGCTCAATCATCAACATAGGAATGGGAAGAGAGTTAATAAAAGAAGAAAGTTGGATTAAGTGAAGAGAAAAGAAAGGAATTCGAGAAAATTACAGTCCAATTATCCAAAATCCGATTTCTACGTCACTGTGTTAGGGGTGGGCGTGGGTTGGTTTGGTTCGATTTTGAACCCAAACCGAAACCAAACCCTTAAATCGGTTTGGCCATTAACCCAAACCGAACCAAACCACCGCTATCGATGAGCCGAACCAAACCGAACCGACCAATCTTGGTTTGGTTTGGTTGGTTTGAGCGGTTTGGGCCTAATGATAATAACTCATTTCCAAAAGTCCTAAAACTAATAAAAAGATAGTTACTTGTCAGAAAGAATTACTTATTTTCTTCTTATTATTCCATCTTTCCCTATATAAACTCTCTTAATATTCTATCTTTCCACATCCAATTCATCCTTTGGAATGAAAAATATCACAAACATACCGAATTATAGCAATTTTAGCTTATTTTAGCAATAATATTCAACTTTCATTCATCAAAGAAATTCTCACTAAGATTCGAACCGAATAATTATTGTCCATTTAGCCATATTAGTGTCCAGGTCCCCAAAGCCAACATCTTGTATTATAGGAAGCTAAGCATTAGCGAGTGTATAAGACGTTTAATTAGTCCTTGAGTAGAAAACCTATAAAGCTAAAGCTATATGGACGTCGTCGAGACTATTTAAAACCACAGTGTTAATCACTCTACCTCAGGAGAGAAAAATAATATAATGTGATAACAAAAGGTGAAAATATTACAATTGGGTAGAATTCTCATTTCAAGGATTTTTTTATCGGTTCGGTTTATATAGCGGTTTGGTTCGGTTTTTTTCCTCAAACTGAAACCGAACCAAACCGACTATATTTTTAAATTGCAAACCGAATCAAACCGTCAGGGTGTGAAAAACTGAACCAAACCAACCCGATTCGGTTCGGTTCGGTCGGTTTGAGCGGTTTGGCGGTTTAAATGCCCACCCTATCTGTGTAGTGTATATATATTTAGTTACAAGAGACGTGATTTCCAATTTAACAACTTATAAAAAAAATGTAAAGTTAATTTCAGCAATTAACTAAAAGTTAAATGATTTCGTCCCAACTTAGACAACGACATCGTATGGTTACCGTTTTTCTTCTTCGATAGACACTTGACATTTTCCTCCATCCTTCATTTGAATTTCTGTTTTTTCTGTTACTCTTCTGCCTCTTCTTTCCCCAAACTGGCAATGGCAATGTCTGATCCTAACAACTCCTACCCTTAAATAAACCTTTTCCCCAAGGTTTAAAATGAGGATATCCTTAAGAATTTGTTCCAAGTCTTCCCATGTTGCGTCTTCTGTTGGTTGCCATTTTCGCTTGATTAACCATTGAGTTCCCGCACTGTTACCCTTTTAAACATCTTGGTTTGTAAAACTTCTTCTAGTTGTTTGGTTTCATCAGCTAATATCTCTAGAGGCATTTGCTCCACCACTACTGCTCTATGTCTTTAGCTTCTTTTTGAGTAATGACACATAAAAAGTGGTATGGATTTTTGTGCCCACAGGTAGGACGAGTCTGTATGCTATTGTCCCAATCTTCTTTTCGATCTGATAGAGGCCATAATACCTTGGACTCAATTTATGATTCACCCTCCTTGCTATTGTTTGTTGGTGGTAGGGATGTATTTTAAATACACCCAATCTCCTTCTTGAAATTTCCTTTCAGTCCTTTTTCTATCTGCATAAGTTTTCATCTTAGCCCTGGCTTGTGGTAGGTGTTCCATCAGCTGGTGATCCATTTTGTACCTTTCCCTCAAAATTTCCTCTACTGCAGCAATGTTGATCTATTGGTATGGCCCCATAGCTAATTGGGGAGGAACAATCCCATACAATGCTTCAAATGGAGTCATTTTAATAGTTGTATGGTAAGTGGTATTAAACCTCCATTCAGCAAGTGAGATACACTTTGCCCAAGCCTTAGGTCTTGAGTGAGTCATGCATCTGAGGTACATTTCTAGGCACTAATTTAACCTTTCAGTTTGCCCATCTGTCTGGAGATGGTAGACAATGCTGAATTGATGAGTTCCCATCAATCTGAATAGTTCTTGCATAAAGTGCTTGTAAATATCTTGTCCATATCTGTTATAATACTTTGGGGCATGCCATGTAGCTTATAAATGTTATCTAAGAACAACTGAGCCACCTTGCTGTAAATGGATGAGTCAAGGTGAGGAAGTGGCCACTTTTGGTAAATCTGTCCACCACTAGCAGAATTACATCTTTACCCTTAGACCTTGGTAAACCCTAATGAAATCCATGGAGATATGGCTCAAAGCATGCTGAGGTTCAGGTAATGGCTGTAGAAGACAAGGGTATTCCACGTGTTCATCTTTACACCTAGTCACACTACAGCACCTCTTTCTTTATTTCTTGTGTCATCCTTGGCGAGTAGAAGTGTTGTTTAGCTCTACATGTGCTTGCTTGTGAGGCATGTATGTTGCCTATCAGCTTATGGCTAATGCTTCCTCCATTTCCCACTTAAAATTTATTCATGTATTTAAGTAGGGCACTCTTATACTGGTACTCTTGTTCTGTTCTTGGATCAAGTAATATGGCATGTATTTTCTCCTTAACCCACTCATCACTGTCATAGCTATCTATTACTTCTTGAATCCAAATTGGAGCCACTTGTGAAATGCTATGATGTTCACCCACATTCCCTGTCCTTCGTGATAAAGCATCAGCCACCAGGTTTTCAGTCCTCTTCCTATACTGAATTTCATAGTCCAATCTTAGTAACTTTGTTAACAATTTTTGCTGCAATTGGATGGTGATTCTTTGTTCTAATAGAAACTTCAATGACTGATGGTCAGTCTTTACAATGAAATGGTGATCTTCTAGATAGTGTCTCCATTTGGTAATTGCAGTTACCAGTGCCAGAAGTTCCTTCTCATAAATGGGAATCTCTCAATTCTTAGATCCAATGGCCTTGCTAATGTAAACCAAGGGCCTCCTGTCTTGCATTAGAACTGCTCATATTCCTTCATAACAAGCATTTGTTTCCACTACAAATGGTTTTTCAAAGTTAGGCAAGGCTAGGACTCGAGTTGTGCTGATAGCCAATTTTAAACTGTTATAGGCAGCCTTTGCTAAATTAGTCAACTGAAACTTGTCATTCTTCAGTAAAACAGTGTGAGGTCTGTCTAATGTATGGCCTTTAACAAATTTTTTGTAGTATCCTGTCAAACCAAAAAAACCTCTTAATTGTTTGTGTTGACTGGTAAGGGCCACAATTGCATAACTTCCACTTTTTATGGATCTGATACCTATTCTCTTGAGATCACGTGTCCCCAAAAGTGCACTTACTGAGCATAGCATATAGTTGGTTCTTCCTCAGTAATTCTAACATTATCCTCAAGTGTTCACAATGGCTTTTCCGATCCTTACTATAGACCAATATGTCATCAAAAATACCAAGACAAACTTCCTTAAATGTTCTTGAAAGACATCATTGATTAGGCTTTGGAAGGTGGCAGGTGCATTGGTTAGACCTAAAGGTATAACCTTAAACTCATATAAACCTTGATGAGTTTTAAAAGCAGTTTTATAGATATGACCAGGATTAACTCTGATATGATGGTACCCAAATCCGAGGTCAATTTTAGAGTAATATCTAGCCCCATACAATTCATCAATTAACTCATCAATTAGGGGCATTGAATACTTATCCTTCAAAGTGAAGTTATTCAGCTGTTTGTAGTCTACACAAAACCTCCATGTGCCATCTTTCTTCTTCACCAGCAGCATCGGAGATGGAAATGGGCAATTATTGGGCTGGACAATCCACTTTCAACCATCTCTCTCACCATATTCTCTACCTTAGACTTCTATATTAAAAGGCATCTATTAGGCCTCTGTATGAAAAGGCATCTATTAGGCCTCAATCTAAAGTGTTGGGCCCCTTCTTTCAGAGGAATATGATGGTCATGAGCTCTAAGAGGTGTCAATCCTTTTGGTGATGTAAACACATCATCAAAATCATCTACACTATTTGAATTGCACTAGGTGAGTCCTGATATCTTTCTCTTTAATTATTTCCCAAAATTGTCCTACCAACCCATACTCCTTTTGGTTTAGACATCTGCTCATTTGCCTGCCTTCAATAATTTCTTGACACAATCTGTCCCGAATCATCCTACTAGACCCAAGACGTGCGTGCACCAATGATAGATACCAACTAGATATTGGACTCACCATTAAGGCTACTTAGACTTTTATTTGACTAAAACGATTTTATAAAAATTTTGGCAAAATCTCCCCCGTAAATTGGACTAAACCAAACATAAAAATCAACAAATTCTCAAAACACAATATATACAATATCAACTGGGGTTGACCTGCCCCTCCAAAATAGATATAACCATTGTTCAAATTTAGTTTTATATACAAACTCACCTATTTCTCTTTTCATTCTATGCCACCAATAATGTTCCTTAAGTATGCGATACATTTTAGTACTACCCAGATGCATTGCATAAGCTGAACTATGTGCCTATTCTAGAATTTCTTTCTTTAACTTTGAGTTGTTTGGAACACATTCTGCTTTCTACAACCAAAGTTCTGTCATCTCGAATAGTATAATCTGCGTGTTTAACGTTACTAACTTCTTCTTTCAATTTACTCAATATCGAATCTTGAGCCTTAGCTTCTCTAACTTTATCAATCAAAGTAGGTCTCACTCGAAAATTAGCAAATAATGCTCCCAAACTGGTCACTGATAGTTGAGCATTCCAAACTTTGAATTCACTGAACAATGAATAGCAAATTGCATTAGTTTGAGTAGTATAAGTAGATATATTTCTACTAAGAGCATCACCAACAAGTGAAACCAGATCATCAGAGAACAGCTAGACTCTTACAGACATTGCCTATTCCCGAGTGAAAATAGGAGCACATCACTATGAATTTCTTATTTGGGCTTCCTTGTACTAAGAGTAGTCATGATGGTATATGGATAGTGGTAGATAGATTGACAAAAACTGTCAGATTTTTGCTGATTAAAGTTACTTATTCATTGGATAAATTAGCGAAAATATATGTGGATGAAATAATCAGTTTATATGGAACACTAGTATCTATTGTTTTAGACAGAGATTCGCATTTCACTTCTAAATTCTGGCCTAGTTTGCATAAAGCCATAGGTACTAAACTACATTTTAGTACAGCTTTTCACCCACATACAGATGGCCAATCAGAAATGACTATACAAACTTTAGAAGACATGTTACGGGCTTGTGTTCTTCAGTTTAAAAGGAATTGGGATACTCATCTATCCTTAATGGAATTTGCATATAATAACAGTTATCATTCTAGTATAGAAATGGCTCTTATTGAAGCACTATATGGTAGAAAGTGCAGAACTCCAGTTTGTTGGGATGAGGTTGGTGAAAGAAAAATGTTAGGCCCTAAACAAGTTCAAATTACTGCTGACAAGGTAAAACTAATCAAAGAAAAGCTAAAGACGGCTAAAGACAGACAAAAACTACGAAGAAAAACGTAGAAGAAACCTTGAATTTGAAGTTAGGGATAGAGTTTTTCTTCGATTATTTCCATGGAAAGGTGTTCTCAGATTTGGTATAAGGAGAAAATTGAGTCCAAGATATATCAGCTCATATGAGATCATTGAGCGCATTGGCCAGTTGCTTATCGTTTAGCCTTACCAACTGAGTTATCTAGAATTCATAATGTGTTTCATATTTCTATGTTGCGTAAGTATATTCCAGATCCATCTCATGTGTTGGAATCGCAACCGGTTGAGTTGAAAGAGAATCTTGCATATGAAGAAAAACCAATTGTAATATTAGATAGAAAAGAACAAGTTCTTCGAAGTAAAACTATAGCAATGGTTAAAGTGTTATGGAGAAATCACGCAATAGAAGAGACTACATGAGAAAATGAAGATCGATGCGTTCTCTCAAGATCCATGACTCTTGATGCATAATCGGTTGAATTTCGAGGGACGAAATTTGTTTGAAGAGGGTTTGTAATAATTCGGTCAACTTGGAAACTTTTGGTCAACAATGTCAAGCCAACTTTATATATATATATATATATATATATATATATATATAAAGGCTGCACATGGGATGAAGTCAGGCTATGGACTTCAAAATAAAATTCCAACATTTCATTTTCTTTCATCTTATGACTTTGGCAAAAGAAACAACATCATCATTTTTCTCTCGGCAGCATCTTTTTTTTTTCTCTATCTCTTACTTGCCTTGACTAAAACTCATACAATAAATTTTGGATTTTGAGGAAAACAAGAAAGTGGAAGAAGTGATAGGAAATATTAAGTTTGAAGAATTTATTTCCTATTTTGGTTACGATACGAGGTAAGAAGAGAAATTTTGATTTTAAGAATTGGTTTAATTATGTGCTTATAGTGGGTTAAGAATTAGTAGTTCAATTCCTAGCTTTAATTATTGGATTTTTCAAGAATGAGAATTATAAGTGAGTTTTGATTTGGATAATCCTATTGTTATCTCAGGGAGTGATTCAAATATTGGGACAATCTATCAGCCGAGTTAGTCTTCAATAGATAACTGTGTGAGTGAAAAAATATATTTTAGAAAATTTAGATTTCAATTATAAGATATTATATCACTAAATGTTAAATTACGTGATTTCTTATAATTATTTATTGAATTATGTTATTTTGTGAATTCTAAAGATTGTAAAATTGCCTATTATGAAATTAAATGTGAATTGAGATGACTTTTAAATCCATAAAAAGTACCCAATGAATTCATTGATTATTCTAGTATACTGAATGGTCTTGGCCGTGTGTGAGTAGTAATCGAGGGTCTTGGCCGTGTATTCATACATTGAGGGGTCTTGACCGTGTATCGTATACACAAGGGGTCTTGGTCGTATACTAGAAAGCTTAGCCATTTGAGGCGGTCTGTGCACGCATGCTGAGATTATATAAAATGGGCATATTTTGATGAGATTTATATTATATTTGTGATATGATGAAGTGATGGTATATATTTTAGCTGATGGATATTCTACGAATATGAGCTGATATTACTTGTTGAAATTAATGTGAATTGTTAAGTGACGTGAGCTCGTTTTCGATAGTATTTATAAATGATGAAAAGAGTATAATTATTTTTGAAAATTCTCACCACCGAGCCTATCAACTCATGTATTCTCCAACAATAATTTTTCTTATCGGTAGCGGTTGAGTTTATGGGCAATTTTTGGATATAAAGCTTTTGAGTTTAAAGTTGGAGCCACACGACAGAGTTATTTAGTATGACTCACTTCATAAAGCATGTAGTCATTATTTTGGGGATACATGTTCATTTTTGGATATCATTTTGCATCACTTGTAAATAGATAGGTGGCTCACTATGTATTTTGTATCCGTATGTACAGTTTATGTTAATTAAATAGTAAAAGTTTTATGTTTCAGCTAGTCTCTACCGCGTTGTTTTGTTATGGGTATTGGATGGGCAAATGGTCCCATTTAGTTATGAATAAGTTTGTTGGGATATGTGGTATTTTATTTCAAGTTGGTTAGTCCCAATTACAGGGGAGATAATGCCAAAATTTTCTTAAAAATAAGAAATAATGAGTTGTAATTGTAGTACCCTTGATGGTGGGTCCAACCCTTAGTTGGTATCCACCATCGACATACATCACATCTCGGGTAGATAAATATTGGGACGGGTCGTGTCATTTCTACCCTACTTCTAGACTCTCTACTAGCCAACTCCACTACCTCATCACCATTCTTGAACCTGATAAAACCTTGGGTAAAGTCAAATGTCACTGGTCCAAATTGGCTGAGCCAATCCACTCCTAAAACCATATTTCTGCCTCCTAATTTTAATTTATCTAAAGTGGTTAGAGCATGTTTATGATAGAACGTTATATCGGTGATTGAAGATAATAACCTAAAATGTTGGTGATTGAAGGTAATCACTTAAGAAATGATGTTGTGCTGGCTACCAAAATTATGTTTGATCGTTAAGTATGTTTTGAAGTATCGCATGTTGCATTTGTGGTTATATATAATTTTCTCCCATATATGTATATTTATTATTGAGTGTTTCCTTCGAAATGCTCACCCCCACTATTTAATCTTCATATTGATAAGTTTGGCGTCGAAATGACGACATAAAATAGTGACAAGAAAAGTTCTATGTTTATTATATTTTTGGCATCGATATAATCAAACCTTTTGTATCTAAATTAAAGTAAAATGTTTAATTATGTTTAAATGCTATAAATTTGAGCAAAACCCATAACTTCTTTTATTTCGCCAATTAGAGATTAAAGATGAAATTCCATTTATATGTGGAGCAAATTCTAGTGTTCTGCCCCTGATTTCAAAATAGTACAACTTTTTATATACTATGATTTTTCAAGTGAAAATAGTGGATTTTGATAGATATATAAGTTTTCTGATAGTGGAATTTAGAATCACCTTAAAATCACATTGGTTGAATTTATTATGAATATTTTTCGGGCAGTGCCAGTAGTACCCGGGCTAATTTTCAGTCTAATTGGTTACTTAGTTCACATAACAAATGACTTGATTAAATTCTAGATTTTTGGTATGTTGTTCACTAAGGTGTCAAGGATCTACATTTCAAAATTCATAATTTTTACACGCGTTATGTTGGTAGAATAAATTTGGGCTACACCTAATATTGCCGGTAAAACTATAAAAATTTTATGTCCCTTTTCAAGTACCTTGAGCGTGTGATATTTTTCCACTGTAGATGAAATTCAAAACCACTAGGGCTCATGGGAAATTTAATTCGGAGTCGTCAAGTATGAGTTTAAAATTTTTAGTGACCATCCTGATTAAAAAATTGAGGCGTTACATTAATATTCAAAATCAACCAAGAAAAACAACAATGCATAAAGTGTTTAAATAGAAAAACCTAGCTAGGTAGAAATAAACCTCAATCTTGTTTACGGACGTAAACGTCCTTATTAAATAAAGAATAACAAAAATAACAATAATAAATAAAAGCAAGCAAACTAATATAATATACTTCGGCTGTGTTGTAGGTTTTAATCCCGCAAATGGATGAATTGTTAACAAGTAATATAATAATGTGTAGAGTGTCGAACCCACGAAAACTAGTTATCAATTAACCAATTAATTTATAGCTCGAGTTTTAACAATAAAAGGACACAGATTCGTTTATGATTTTTTATTCTAAAAATATTCTAATTATATTTAATTAAATCTAAATTATCAAACAATCAAAGTAAATTTGTGAGAACGAATTCGAGTTTTACTAACACCACGATTCACGAATCTACTTACACGTTCCTTAATCAATTATTCGTTTAATCGCTGTAGCTTATAATTACCTTGGATTGAAAATCGACGATCCTAATATAATCAAAAGTCTCTCTCGATGATCAATCAATTCTATATCGATATGTATAATTATCTCTAATTAAGCTTCGAACATAAATATATGCATTAAAATCTCAAGAACACCTAACTGGATTTCATAAAGCATGATATTAATTTCTATCTATTATTGGACCATATGTTATTTAATACCACGTGCTTAATCTATATTAAATATCTCGACTTCAATATAGATCAAAATATATTCTAATGGTGATCAAGTATTAAACTAATAGAAATAAAGAATAATCAATCCAAAAGCAATTAATTACTAAAATGAAAAAACTTCTAATTAATTAAAAGCATGAGGTTTCATCGTTCATCCTAGCAATAAGTAAATTAGCCGGATATGATTTCATAAAATAATACAAGAATTGTATTGATCATGTTCCAGAGAAAGAAAAAGAAAAAGTAAATAAAACCCGTGATTATGGCCCAATAATCTTCAATCCGTTTCTTGATCTTCAATTCTTCTTTTGTATTCTCTTCCCAAAATTTGCCTCTCTTGATTTGTTCTCTATTCTGCCTTTTATACTCCTTCCCAAACTCTCCAAGACGTGGCTTAGGCAGTTGTATTAATCTGGACTTCGTAGAGTTTTAATTGGATCAGGAAAAAACTTAAGTTCCGCTCGAAATACCCATGCGAAACCATGTGAACGCATGGTTTTGTCCATTTATGTTCTACAGAAAAGCTTGGAAGCTTGCAATCGCAATACTAAGATATCATGCGATCGCATGGTTGTTTGAACGCAGTTCCTGAATTTCTCTCTTAGATATTTTCTTGAAAAGCCCCTCAAGTTTCTTTGTCTGTTCAATTGAGTCCTTTTCTTCTATTTGCTTTCTTTTTATTTGATCGACACTTGATTTTGGTTATTATCCTATAATGATAAAAAACAACACGCCATTATACTAAAAACAAATAAGAGTACTCATAATCGTCCTTTTTGTTAGCTTAGATAAGTACAAAATTATACTTATCAGGCTGCATCATTCTTGACCAAGAAGATTCGTCCTCGAATCTTGCACCAGATCTTCATGCCATGGTAGCAATCCAACTTTACTAGTCTGCTTCAAACAATATGATTCTTCTCCATTTTGTTTCAATCCATTTCGCTCCATAAAGTGAGGCACTACCTTGCTTGTTTCACTAGCCTGCTTCACATTTGGTTCTAAGGCAATAAAAGACTCGAAACAAAAGGCTGTATCAAAGCCTGACATTTCATCACCTCCTTTAAAAATTGCAATTGAATGTGTTAAGTTTTTCTTCACCGGATCATTTCCATTATTGCATTTAATTCCTTTCCAACCTCAGACCGATTTTGTTCCAAATTAATTGCCTTTAATCCCCAACTCAGCAGCATGCTTAAATCTCCTCACCAACTATTGTCTACAACTGCCAATTGATCACATCTCATGAATCTCTACCAATAAAGCTATGTCATGTTGGGTCAACAAGATGAATATATCACCGGCCTCGTTCATCTCGGAAAACCCATGAACTGTGATCGTGTTACCACAATGAGCACGACTTGTGTGCAAATCAGTATCCGCATTCCCAATATTAATCTCGCGAACTTCATCCCTATTTTGGCTAACTTCTAAATGCTGATTATCCAATATTACCAATTTATTTTGAACCGCTAGTGTACGGATAACACAAGTAATATAATAGATTTTAGAGTCCAAGTATGGTACCCACAAAGATTCAGATAGCTCAACACAATTAGATTAACTTTAACCAAATCGAATTAATTTTTGAAGTTTTGTTGCTTAAAAACTAATTAGAGTATTAACTAATTATAATTTAAACAAATAAAAGACTAAGTTCACGCCGAATTACTTTAAATATGAGAAAGAAAAGTAGTATGATCCCGAATTCACTTGTAGTATTTAATTCCATTATCTGGATTATTAAATTTGATAACATACACTAGTTATGACAATCAATACCCCTAAATTGTTCAATAGTTTCTTTCAAATAAAATCAAACCTATTATTATGCAAGACCCGACTATATTTCTATGGCAAATGTGAATACACAAGAATGAATTAAGTTGCAATGGGTAATAAAAGATCGCATAAAGTATTGCGGTATATCTCTATCATCTATCGGACTTTACGACAATTAAAATTATGTCTAGCCTATTTTCAATATCTTGATAGTAAAACAAACCACAAGAATAATACAATTACGACGTATATAATTGTAGATGAAAAAAATCAAAATTAATTATTCAAAACTATATTATACAAATCATCAAAAATCAAGTTTCTAAATAAAAGAATTAAACTACCAGTTTCATCGTAATCCTAGCACAAAACGAATTTAGCCTGACATACTAAGGAGAAGAAAACAAAAAGAAAAGATATAATTCATCACCCAGAGAAGAAGAAAACTCGAAAGAATAGATCTTGATTTTCGTTCAAATTACTTCATTTCTTGTTTCTCTTCTTGAAATCTTCCAATATTTGATTCCTTAATTATATGTTAAGAATTCATATATATAGTGTCCTTCTTGTGTTCAAAAAGATCCCAAAAAATTCTCAAAATTGTGGTAAAAAGGTTTTCTAATTGGAGTCGAACTCAAAAAGACAAAAAAATCCAATTGCGGCACTTTTAGCGATCGTCCAAGCCAACTTTTAATTCTCTGCAATTTGAAATTGATGCTGGGCACTCGCCCAGCTATAAGTTTGGGCTATCGCCCAAGCTTATCTTTTTCAATCTGTGCAAGTTAGTCCTCCAACTTTAGATTTTGGCTTCTTTAGTCCTTAGAACTTTCCGTAACTCCAATGTGGTCCTTCAATCTTCAATTGAGTGCAATTTAATCCTCATACTTGAAATATCTTTCAATTTATTGTTCTTTGCATCCATTTTTTTCACTTGCATATAAACGGGTCCAAAACTGAAATAGAAAAAAAAAACACACTAAATTAAGTTGAAAATCTATCAAATAACATAACACAGGCTTAGTATTAAATCCCGAATAAGTACACAAAATGCACTTATCATTTACCTCAGCAGAGTGCAAGACTTTAGGCTCTAAATCTCAGGCATTACCTTTTTTATTAGGCATGGTTTTCCTCAAGGGCTAACGACATTTAATTTTTCCATGCATCTTCTTTATTCAAATCTTCCATTGATTCCTCCTTAGCTGCTTCATTTTCAGTGTTAGAAAATTCCTCCATTGATTCCTCACTAACGACAAATTTTTGTTCCAGGAATATTCTTTCCTTCAAAGTTTTCCTTTTTTCCCCATTTTTCAAGGATGAACTTTTTTTCCGGGAATTTCTGGCCCTATAGCTTTAGAACGAACTACAGCAGCCACATGTTTCTATTTGTTGACCCAAACACCCTTCTTCTTGTCTGGAATTACCGAAGTACAACCCTCTAGGGCCTTGCTGCCATCACCGGGTGCCACGGTGGCCATCCTAGGACTACTATCTTGCACATCTTGCAATTATATTCCAAGCCCACTAATAAATTGAGAACCCAGCAAATTATCCGACTGCGTAATTTCATGCTGAGTCATTAATGTATAAAACTCTGTCCAATATTCTACCACAAATTAAAAACCTCGACTGAGATTTTGTGCCCGTTGGTATATTAGATCCGCGTTTAAACCTACCTTGAGGGCCCGAGTCCATCGTGCACCTGGTTATTTTCTTAAAAGGCCTTTTGAAACAACTCAAGTCTTTTTAAGGCCTAACTTATTCTTCATATCTTTTAAGGTCTCTTTTGTGGAAAAAGTCTATGATACCCTTATTATATTTTTATAATAACGAAATGTCATTGACACAAAGGCCCAAAACTCTCAATGTTGATCTCACTCCGTTAACGACGTGAAATTGATAAATTGAAGAAACCCTACTCCCTCCAATTTCTCCACTGTAATATTGGGTTTCTTCCTTCATTTTCTGTGGGGGTAGAGAAAGACTTGCCACCATTTGTTGTTGCTGTGAAGAGAATTACTTCTCACTCCATTTGTTATTGCAAATTTGTCATTGATCCTCCCTTTGATTATTTCTTATGTACATGGCATTCTTTTGTGTCTATTCGAAATGGGTGTTGAGGAATGTTATTCATCTAAAATGGTGGAGCTGGGGAAGAAGCTGCATTACTTCTGATTTCTGGAACATTTGAATCTACTGTGGAACATTTTAAACTACTATAGTCTTTTTGAACGACAGGGGTCGTTTTAAACGACAGTGGTTATTTTATGTTGAACAATAGGAGTCGTTTTAAACGACGGTGGTTGTTTTATGTTGAACGACAGGAGTCGTTTTAAACGATCGTGGTTGTTTTAAGATGACCATCTGCCGTTTTAAACAACGAAACACATTTTGAACTACTATTGCAGTGTAGTTGAGGTTGTTTGAAGTACAATATTTGAATTTTTGAGAAACAATTTTTTTTAGATTAAGTAATCAAAGTTTTAATGAATTGCAGGAATGGAGTCATCATTATGAATCGCTGTATTTTATTTTGGTGAGTTTGTTAGGGATGATCGGGGAAAGTGGTATTGGAAACGGGGTGATAGTCATGTTGTGGATGGACTTGAAATTGTTACTGAGATTTTATATAAAGATCAGTATGGTAAACTACTAGACTTGTGTAATGTTGACTCTTTCTTGCATGAATTGGAGATGAAGTTTCTTCTACCTGGTGATGCAATGTTTGCGGAGCCAATCCAAATTACATTAGACAAACACGTGTAATTTGGTATGTAGGTCTCAATAAATAGGGTCAACCTCGTCCCATTTGCATAACCCGTATGAGCAAAGGTCCAGCACCGGTTAATGATAAAACTGATACAGTCGAACCAGGTGAACTTGAGCGTGAAATCGAAAAGGAGACATTGTCATTCAACAATGTTCAATCACAAGAGAATGACTATTGGCAAGACTTGGAGATACTTCCAGAAAATGATGTACGATTGCAAGCCAACGACGATAATGAAGTCGATGAAAATGTAGATGGTTATCGGGATGGGATGGATATAAATACAGATGATCAGAATGTCGAAAGTCCAATTGAAAATTCTAAGAAATCGCCAGTGACTATTCTTCTAGACTTGAGGTGGTCAAAGATAATCAGTTCACAAATGAGCAATTTCTGGCTTTATCTTCACCTATTACAACGCATGTGATTCCAACAGATGAAGATGTACCAGATGACAACGTCTTTAAGTCAAAAAAGGATCTGATGTTGGAGTTGGACTTGCTTGCAATGAAGTATGACATTGAATTCAGAGTGAAGAAATCAAACAAGCATACATATACCATTGTTTGCTTAGATCATAATTGTAAATGGCGTTTGCGAGCAACAAAGTTCGCACAATATGATTACTTTAAAGTTCGCAAGTAAAAACGTGAACATACCTACTCTCTAAGCATTCGCAGCAATGATCATATACTTTAAAGTTCTCAAGTACAAACATGAACATACCTGCTCTCTAAGCATTTGCGGAAATAATCATAGACAGGCAAGATTGTGGGTTGTAGTGAGACACATAGTGCCAAAGTTTTTATACCCCAGCACGGTGTACAGATCAGCAGATGTCATTAATGACGTGCAAAACGACTTTATGGTAGTCATGAGCTATCAGAAGGCATGAAAGTCTAGAGAATTTGTACTTACAGATCTAAGAGGTTCACATGAGGAAAGCTACGCTAGATTGGCCTTGAATGCTCACAACTTGTCCGTTAACAATCTCAGTGCAGAACACGCCTCTGATTGATAGTGATAGTAGATTTCTATATTTTTTTATGGCTCTCGGACCTTGTATTCGTGGATTTCACAATTGCATGCGGCCAGTAATTATTGTAGACAGAACATCCCTGAAAGAAAGATATAAAGGTGCACTGATTGTTGCTACATGTCAAGATGCGAACATGCAGATATATCCTATTGCATGGAAAATAGTTGATTCAGAGAATGATGCATCGTGGAAATGGTTTTTTACACAATTGAAGGAAGTAACTAGTGACTAATCGGACCTTGTTTTGATATCTGACCGAGGGCAAAGTATCATCAATGGAGTCGAAGATGTATACCTAAATACGTACCATGGCCACTGCATCTATCACATAAAGGGCAACTTCAGACTGAAAATGAAAAATTCTGAGGTTTTATCACTGTTCAAGAAAGCGGCGGATGCCTATACTGTGGAAGAGTATGACAATTATATGACTCAAATTAAGAATATACATAAATGTAGTTGGGATTATTTACAGAAAGCAAAGTATGAATGTTGGGCCAGGTCACACTTTAAGGAGAACTGCTTCAACATCATGACATCGAACAATGCAGAGTCAATCAACTCGTTGTTGAAGAAAGATCAAGAGTTACCAGTCATTGGACTGATTGAGAACATCTTAAGAAAGTTGTAAAAATGGTTTTACAAAAGACGCATGATTGCACAAGGTTGCACCAGCACTCTAACTCCATCAATGGAAGAAAAACTCATTAAGAATCATGGTAAGGCCAGAAAGTACATGGCGGATCCCATTGATCTAATAAAGGTATGATGTGAGCAATGAAATGTCGAGGTATACTATAAACTTGGACGAGAAAACATGTACATGTAGATGGTTTCAGTTGGAGCGCTTACCGTGCGAGCATGCAATTGCAGCGGCGAAGGTGAATGGGCATTCGGTTTATCTATCGTGTTTGTTGTATTATATGACTGATTATTGGAGAGCGCCGTATGCTGAAACAATATTCTCTGTGCCTAAAGAAGTTGATTGGATTGTTCTTTAGTATATCAGGACTTTAATAGTCTTGTCGCCAGTAGTTAAGCACCAAGCTGGACGTAAGAGAACATCGAGGATACCATCCGGCCGGATAGTTTCTCAAGAGGCATAAATGTAGCAAATGTAGAGCAACCGGACACAACCGTCTAAGATGTAAACACCAGATTCCAATTGGTGACAGTAGAGCAGAAGAGTAGTGTAGGTCTATGGTTTTGTTTTAATTTGTTCTATGGAAAACAAATTTGAACGTAATATATTTGATTTATCATTATGTCGAATGCAGATGTTGTGTTTATGTTGTTTATCTTTATTTTGGACTATAGATGTTGTATTTTTTAACTGCTTACTATCCCTTCTGTGTTAAAAATAGCATAATGAAACCAGTCGTTTTAAACAACCATCGACGTTTATCACATAACAAGTAGAGTTGTTTTGAACGACACTAGACGTTTTTTGGTAAAGTTGACGAACCAATGAATTGAACATCTTGTGAAATTATACTGTTATTGAAAAAAACCAACGAAGTTTAGTATGTTAGTGTAGACGAACATAACAAGTATAGTTGTTTTAAACAACCAATGACGTTTAATATAGAACGACTGATGTTGTTTTAAACAACCACCGACGTTTAGTATAGAACGACTACAACATAACAAGTATAGTTGTTTTAAACAACCAATGACATTTAATATAGAACGACTGATGTTGTTTTAAACAACCACCGACGTTTAGAATAGAACAACTACAGTTGTTTTAAACGTCTATAGACATTTTTAAAAAAAACCCTTCAATGATGTACAATCAATTGTATATTACTTCGATCGTCAAACTCGATCGTGTCGATCAATCAATTGTACATTACTTTGATCGTTGAACTCGATCATATCGATCAATCAATTATACATGAGTTTGATCGTTGAACTCGATCGTATCGATCAATCAATTGTACATTACTTCGATCGTTGAACTCGATCGTGTCAATCATATAGTTGTACATTACTTTGATTGTCATTCTCGATCGTGTCGATCAATCAATTGTACATGAGTACGATCGTCAAACTCGATCGTGTCGATCAATCAATTGTACATTACTTCGATCATTGAAGTCGATCGTGTCGATCATATAGTTGTACATTACTTCGATCGTCGAACTCGATCATGTCGATCAATCAATTGTACATGAGTTCGATCGTCGAATTCGATCATGTCGATCAATCAATTGTACATTACTTCGATCGTCAAATTCGATTATTTCGATCAATCAATTGTACATGAGTTCGATCATCGAACTCGATCGTGTCGATCAATCAATTATACATGAGTTCGATCATCGAACTCAAACTCGATCGTGTCGATCAATCAATTATACATGAGTTCGATCATCGAACTCAATCTTCTTGATCGATTGATTGTACATTACTTTGATCGTTGAAATCGATTGTGTTGATCAATCAATTGTACATTGCTTCAATCGTTGAACTCGATCGTATCGATCAATCAATTGTACATTACTTCGATCGTTCAACTCAATCGTGTCAATCATATAGTTGTACATTACTTCGATCGTCGAACTCGATCATGTCGATCAATTAATTGTACATTACTTCAATCGTCGAACTCGATTGTGTCGATTAATCAATTGTACATTACTTCGATCGTCAAACTCGATCGTGTTGATCAATCAATTGTACATGAGTTCGATCGTTGAACTCGATCATATCGATCAATCAATTGTACATGAGTTTTTTCAATTAATCGATTGTACATTACTTCAATCGTTGAACTCGATCGTGTCGATCAATCTATTGTACATTACTTCGATCGTTGAACTCGATCGTATCGATCAATCAATTTTACATTACTTCGATCGTCGAACTCGATTGTGTCGATCATATTGTAGAACAACGTAGTTGTTTTAAAATAATTGAAGTCATGTTGGAAACATCTCTAGATGTTTTTAAAAAATTATAGTGCAGTTTACGATGACATGTATAAAACGACACCGTCATTTTATAACGTCTCTAGACATTTTTAAAAACTACCACTTTTATACTTTTGTACTTATATTTTACTTTACTATATACGATACATTCACCCACTCACTGAACGTCTGTTAATAAAAAAAAAAAGAATAGTTCACGACGTAAAAATCTCGCTTGTCGGTCGACGCGAATCAGATATTGAAGTTCCACACTCTAACTCCCATTGTCAAGAAGTAGAGTCGGGTTACTGGATTGTCATAAAAATTCCAAATCTCCACTATTAGGGTGGTTGTCAAATTTATTTCGAAATTAGGAGTTATTTGTGTAGTTGTTTCAGAAAACAGGATGTGTTTGGTAAAGTTGATTATGAAATTAGGGTTTTTTTTAGGTAAAATCACAATGTCTCAATGTTTGGAAAGTTGTGGGTTCCAAATATTTGTTGACATTCCTTTAAGAAAGTCGTCCCAAAAACATGTATCTATGATGAACGACGTTGAGTGGTCCACAATATTCTCACTTGTAAAAGTTTACAACGTGCGATTGTATTTATTTCACGCGTGATTGCATTTGACACTGAACGACTACATGACGTTACAAAACGAATGTTATTGTTCCAAAAAGTATGTGATCTTTCTAGAACTATACTTGATGTTTCACTAACAGATTGTGTTATGTTATTTGTAGGATGGAGTATTTCGTAGACAGAAATTTTGTAACTGAATCTAAGGTGTCATCGAGATCCACACTACCAAAAATTAATGCAGTATACAATGCATTAGACGATGAACACAAAGAGCTATTCCTCAACTCATGTTTTGGAAATTTGTACAATGTAAGGTCTATGCAAATATATCTAAAGCTAATTCACAACCCGTTAATCGGGAGGGTACGCTCGTAAAATGCGCACGAGCTCTGGTTTTGTTTGGGGAATGAGCAAGTCGCCTTGGTTCTCTTTTTTTGAGTTTACGCTCATGATCGGCTTTAAGCCGTGAGATGAGGTTGAGTACAAAATAGGATAGTGCAGAGTGGGTGATTGTTTGAGAAATACTTTGGAAATGGGGATAAGATCACCCCTAGTCATTTGTATGAAGCATTTGACAATGAGGAAAATGATATGGACGACAAGTACAAGTTATGACCGACATGTATCTATGAGTCGATCTTGAGAGCCAAAGAACCGAACACAAAGATAGACAATCACATATTGGATTTGGTTGACGACTTGGATTTATTCAATGAATATCCATCGGGTGGAAGATTTATGACCTCACAATGTATGCATTTATGAGAAGTTAGGAAGAACAGAAGGATAGGTATTCTTTGTGGGGGTTCCCATTGGCGATGCAGGTAATGGTCACTGAATCTCAAATTTCCATTAAGTGAAAAAATTAGATATAAAAAATTGGTAAGTAAATGACAAGTACATCTATCTATAGGTTTGGGCGTTTGAGGCAATACCACGTATAGCACACTTGTTCTATGCTCAGATACAGGAAATGAGACTCCCGAGGATGTGCTCGTGGAATTCGCGCTTAACGCTTGAATCTAGAGACATTGCGTAAGTCTTGGACGATCCACGCCTACGCGCCCATTGCACATTGCATGCTAGTCCCGTGGAGAGGAAAGAAGAGTATGTGAGATTGTTTGTCTCTGGCCCTTAAAGGGAAGATCCAATCCTCAATGCCTATCTTCACAAGGACAGAGCAAACGGTGCTGCTGGAGATCAAGAGCCTCATGATATATTTGAACAAGTGCGAGAGGATGACCCCCTACACTCTGTAGTTGCACAGGATAAGCATGAGGTATGTATACTATAATAAATTAATTGCATCCAATCCTGCCACTTGCATTCATTTGTAACACTTTGTTTTTGTCATTCTTTGTCATGTCTAGGAAGGTCAATCATCGCCCGCTGCAGCACCTCATGCACCTTTACGGAGGAGCCGTCCGTGTTGCGAACATAGAAATATGCTGAGGTAAATACTTGAACAAATAAAAAAACTGACGAATCAAGTTGACGAGCTGAAGAGGAAGGTGGACATGTCAGAAGAACGGAGGCAGCATAGCCCACATTTGTATGGAGAATATATGGACAACGATAGAGGAATGAATTAAGATGGGTAATGACGATCATTTTTGTGATCGTGACGAGAGGGGTGTAGAGGAGGCAGATGATAGAGAAGTGGAAACAAGGGTAAATGGAACGGGGCAGGGGAGTGTGGAAGAGCTGGTAGATGCAGGTGTAGAAACAACGGTGGAGGGTGAAGCGGATGCGGCCGTAGATATAGGGGTCGGGAAAGATCGTGTCGAGGGTGAAGTGGAGGCCCCGGTAGATACAGAGATCAGGACAACAGTGGAAGGTGATTAGAAGGAGGGCATAGATACAAGTGTATACACAACGGTGGAGGGTGAAGCAGAAGCGACCGTAGATACAGTGGTTGGGACAACGGTGGAAGGTGATGCGGAGGAGGAGGATCAACCACGTAGGCGGACTACTCGATCTATCAGATGGAAGGATGTACAAGAAAAACCTAAGGTATTCTAACGTATGAGTAAGAGGAAAGCTGTAGAAAAGCCCGACGTAGACGAAGTCGCGGAAACAAGAATTAAAAAGCCTTCACAGTGGGTGACTTCTCCATACACGACTGAAGTTCAGTGGAGAAAACACGTTGATGCTACGGCGTTTGATCTTTTTCGAGATGTTGACCCTGTGAAGGATAAGGAGTTTTCTACATGGTACAACCAGTTAGGTGACAGGTAAACATCGTTTCTAATTTAGTGGACTTATTATGCAGCTGTAATTTCTATTTTTTTTTTCTTCATTCATATTTTTTCCATTATTGATTTACGCCCAGTATCAACCACCAATTAGACCATTTAAAGTTGAAGGATACAAACAAATGGTTCCATGATCTATTCATGGAGGGAGCTTGGCTTTCGGATGAGGTAAGTAGCCTCAACGTGTGAAATATATGTTCAACATACTTAATTACTTTGGCTAACACTTGCTTATTTTGAAGCACGTTGATTTAGCAATGCAATTGCTCCATCAGCGGACGATAAAATATCCAAAATCCTTCGGTCGTCCGCGCGTCATATTGGACGTCAAATTTACGTCAAGTACATGCTAGCGATGCTTGAGTTAGATACAACAGATCATCCGACGGAGCTGCCAGAAAGGGTTCGACAATTATCTCAAAGGCGAGTTCCCAAAACATGGTCAGAAGTAGGAGGGGTGCACCCATTTATATTTTCCAGTCTGCGGCAGCTAGTAGTCACTGGTATGCTGTCGAGGTGGACATTGCCAAATTGACGATGTTCATATACAATCCATTAGGAGCTACTCTACGGATGATCAAATTAGAGCTAACTTGAAGCCCATGACAACGATTCTGCCTATGCTTCTGAAGAAAATCAACATTGTCATCGATGCTCTAGCAATAGAACGGATAACGACAACCTCGAAACAATCTAACTCGTAAGTTTCATATAACAATAAGCAACTGCTCAACTGCGATCTTCTATTTTAATTTGCACTATTAATGTCCAACTTCAAAACTGTGTTGCAGAGGTGATTGTGGTGTTTACGCCATCAAATACATAGAATTTTTTAGTATCGGCAGACAAGCAGAGCTAGTTAACGGATTCCACATACAGAAGTGGAGGAGAAAACTGGCTGTTGAATTATGCACCCTTGATTGTACTCCATAAAAAATAATTTCTCGTTTGTTTTGGTTATTTATTTTGATCTGCTTTTTGTTCAGTTTAATGATGTTGATATCAGGGTAGGGCAGTTGCAAATGTTGTTTAAGATGTACATTTTAGGCTGATAGCATTCTGAAACGACTAAAGTAGTTTAAAAACGATGGCAGTAATTTTAGAACAACAACAGTAGTTCAAAAATATGTGGTGTTGTTTTAAAACTCCTCTATGCGTTTTAAAACACCAGTACTCGTTTTAGACTTTCATAAACTAACTTTGGCAGATTGTTTTGTAAGTTTTATGTACTTATGGGATTACGGCTTTTGTTGGTTAATTAATAATGTGTTTGGGATTCAATTTGTCAATAGGATTCTATAGAATTTTCATTTTACGTTACATCTCGTGTTCATTGTTATTACACGTTTTCACTATTACCATAATTGTGAGAAACTCTAATAATAAATTGATGTTACTATTATCATTGGAAACTAATTTTACATCTATTCAAACAAAACCAGAAACAAAACCAAAACTTCATCAATGCCAAAAATAAAAAAAAAAAAAAAAAAAAAGCAATACAACAAAACCAACATAAACATAATTTCTTCAAAACAATACAAAAAGAAAAACTGCAACAACCAATCCAATCAAACATCACAAGCGACCAATACAAATCCTCTTCTTCTCCCTGACTGCTTAATCTCCTTCCTCTGAACCCGACTGCTATCTCATCAGTCTCCAAATAGCGAGAGTAGACTTCATTAAAATACTCATAAGAGTACAAAAACATGTCAAGCAAAGCTTCTACTTTCCAGCGCAACAATATTTGGTGGGTATTCCCGAACTTTCCACTTGCATTCATGCTTGTCAAGAAAGACATCAAATATGCGCTCGCCTAATTGCACCTTAATCAGAGCCAATGAAATATGAGGGTTGAAGAAGAAAATATCAAAATGATCACTACCACCAATGGACACTCTTACCACATTTTCAAGGTGGTTTTCATGTAGAGATGGATTTAATTGTGTGGCATTGAAATAATTTCGGTGCTCTCAGATAAACAAATAGAATGATGCTCCCGGGTTGAATTGGTTGGAGAAGAGGTTCGTTACCGCCATTAGTACGATAGAAGTAGACCACAAGAAAATACCAATAGTAGCAAGTAATGATAAAATAATTGAAAAACATGCGTATCTTTATAGCACATAATAGAGCGAGACTCAAGAGTCATTAACACACTAGGAAGGGAAAAGCCTCGCCTAGGGATGATCAATTGAATTATTCTTTACCAAAATTTTTTAACACAAAAGGGATGTGAAAAGCCTTAGTGTCTCATTGGCCATTCGATTTATTTACTGCCATATATTCAAATGTTAAAAATTAGCATGGTCGCTCCAAAACTACTACCGCTGCTCCATGATTTAATTGATGCAGCTTTAACATATCACAGCACATCCTGGTTTTCCATGAACCACACCTTCAACAGATATCCAAAGATCGTGAGGCAATTGCTATGGCTAACATTACCCATGAAGTTCTGACTTAGATCAACGATAAACAGTAAAAAAAACTTTACATAGTTTCTGAAAAAGTCAACAACAAATATACAGTGTACATCAGCCATACAAATTAGTATCACATTCTTCTTTGCGTCTCAAGGATTCACAAGAATGTTATTGAATTTGAACACCAATGCCGTTGCAATTTTTCCACTTCTTTGAATAGACCTAACATCGTGAGGAAAGATGGACGTTAAGTGGATGGAGATGAAAAATTGGAATTAAAATCACGTTGAAAGTAGGGACAAAATGGAAAAACACAAACTAAACAATTTCTTCCTTTTTTTCCTCTTTAATTTCGGGTCAAAGGCCTCAAAATCTTTTGACTTTTTCAAAGGCTATTTGTGGTGATTTCCATTTCGTGCACCGCCTTAGCCCCTCACAACTTCCATGTGCCCCCAGGAAAACCCAACATCCCTTGTTGTTGAGTCACCACGGTGGTCATTGTTGTGGCAACAAAATTATCTTTTGACATAATTGTCATTCTCTCTTGGCGTTAACTTTATCAAAGATTCATGAACTACAGGCAATTTCCTTGGAGGCAAGTTCAAGTAGCTCTCATACCACTATACCAGTTGATATAGGTGGAAGCGTCAAGAATTGAATAATAACATATCACAACCCATTGATTGGCGCATGGATACCAGTTATGTAACGACCGAAAAATTTTGGCGTTTAAAATGTCACGAAAAATAAATTTCAATTTTCGACATCGTTGCGAACTTCCTAGTACATTTTAAACATTTTAGTTGCGTTAGATTTTTTTTTTCACGTGCTTGCTTTATCTTTTGTGTCAAACATAGAATTTTTGTCAATCACCAAGACCAAATATTTTTCATGCTAACTAAACACCCAAACAGCCCCTAATTTTAAAGGAAGAAACCGCCCACACTACTCCATGTTTGGCCCCATTAACCCCATGTTTGCCACTTCAAACTTCTACCAACTGCACCTATGTTCTCTAAAAGAAAACCACCCCCGAAATTCCTTTGATAAGCCCCATGACCCCTGAAGAAAACCGGCCACTAATATCTCCATGATCAGCCCCAGTTTTAAAACTACAAGAAAAATGAGAATTAACAACTATTTTTTTAACGACCAAATAAATATGGTCATTACAAATGTTTATCAACGACCAGAATAAATGTTTAGTCGTAAATAGTATGTCACAAACTATTATATTTTGGGCTAGTTGGAGATGAGCTTTAACTACAATGATATTAGTTGTAAATTTTTTATATTCAACGCACCAATGTAAAGTCTGGTCGTTGTATGTGTGGCGCCAAAACATTGAAACCTGCCAAAACAACCAACGACTAAAACAACATATTTGACGACCGAATAATTGGTTGGATTTAGAATAAATTAACAACCATCTTATTCCAGCTTGTTGAAATTGATAAAAAAAATTACAACCAATATTAGATGGTCGTTAAAAGGAATATTTGACAACTATATTAGATGGTCGTTAAAAATATTATTCACGATCAACAAATTTGGTCATTAAAAACTATTTTCAACAACTAAATGACATGCTTGGTTGTTGACAATTAATCATATACAATCAAATTTTGAGTTAGCTAAAATATGTTGTAATGACCAAAGTATTAGTTGATAATTCTATATTTCTTGTAGTGGCCAAAATGAAAATTAACAACTAATGTTTTGATGACCAAATAAATATGATAGTTACAAAATGTTTATCAACGACCAAAATAAATCTTTAGTCGTAATTAGAAAGTCACAAACAATTGTATATTAACAACCATGACATTAGTTGTAAATGTTTTATGTTCTACGACCAAGTTAAAGCCGGTCGTTGTATGTGTGGCGCCAAAATAATCAACGACTAAACAATATATGTGACGACCGAATAATTGGTTGTAGTTAGAATAAATGAACCGACCATCTTATTTTAGTCGTTAAAAGTGATAAAAATTACAACCAATATGTTTAGTCTTTAAAGGAATATTTGTCAACCATATTAGATAGTCGTTAAAAAATACTATTCACAACCAATAAACTTGGTTATTAAAAAGCGCTTTTAACAACTAAATAATATGCTTGATTGTTGACAATAAATCATATACAATCGAATTTTGAGTTAGTTAAATAGTGTGTAATTAGATTTAAGCATAACATGGGTTCAAAGATTAATTTGAAACAAATGCACCGATCATTAATTTTTTATTATTTCTTTTATACAATATAAGTGGGTGTTTATATATATATATATATATATATATATATATATATATATATATATATATATATATATATATATATATATATATTTGGCAATTAAATGTGTGTCGTGTGTGTAAATCTATATATGGTCCGTGTGTTTGTTTATATATATAAACACGCATAAACATACATATATAAGTACAAAATCTTTATATAATACCAAAATTTTGCAGCCCAATTTGAGCAGTAATCATCAATCTATATGATAATTTCACAAATCTCCAATACCACAAAATCTTTCCATATTACATTTGAAAACCTAAGTTCACAAATCTCATTATTTTTCTTTGCTCTAAAATAAGAAAATCAACCTCATATTTTTCTCCTACTTTTTAATTGTTGTGGACAACCATTGGAGCTTGTATTCTCTGTTCAAGTCATGTAAGAATTCTTGTATTAAATGATTACTTTTTTCTCATATTTTGTTTGCCTTTGTGATAGGCAGACTTGTAGAACTGTTTTTAGATTAATAAGTTGTGTTTATTCTTTTTATAGTGGTTAATATGAATTAATTTTTACTCTTTCATTCGTTTTGTTATTTTTTTTTCATAGGTAAAGAAATGTCAATCGATAAGAGTTGGACATTGCAGACTAATAGGGGTTCAAGATCTTCGTTCTCAGTTGAAATCTGTGCAGACATTCTTAAATCGCATTCTTGAAGAGATTCTTTGGCGGCCTATTCAACATAGTGCGTCTCTGTCTAATAGTTCAAATGGTGGTAATTAATAAGTTTTTGACTTTTTTTTTATGACGGTGGTAATAGATATATATTTTTCTTCAATCGAGACAATAGTTTGTAACTCTATATTTCTTGTTTTTCTATTGAGAATACCAATAGTTGAACTTGGTGTAATCTTTGTTTAAGTCATAACATTTGATATTGACATATAGTTGTAGTTGATATTGTAATATTTTAATTTATTGAAGGTCTATGAAAATTTTAGTTTTTGTTAATGTTATTTATTTTCTTTACTTCTTATAATTATTGATGGTTGTGGGTAAGATTTGCTTTGTAGTATGACGTGTATGGGTGAAAGTTATGGAGCCATGAATATTATTTTTGCCAAGAATATTTCTCGTTATTTTAATATTCGGTAATTAATATAGACTTTTTACAACCACTTCTTTTGTTGTTAAAAAGAAAGGCAACTAAATTCTTGTTGCTTCAATATTGTTCATTTATCGACCAAAATAATTAGTACAACGACAAACCAAGTAGTTGTTGAAACAAAAATCGATTTTCAATATTAAATATTAACGACCATTCTTTTTGTTATTGAAATGAAAGACAACTAAACTTTGGTTGCTTTATTGTAATTTAATGACAAAATAATTAATACAACGACAAATCAAGCTGTTGTTGAAATAAAAATCGATTGTCACTATTAAATATTAACGACTATTTATTTCGTTATTGAAATGAAAGACAACTAAAATTTGGTTGCTTTTATTGTAGTTTAACGACAAAAATATTTGATACAACAGCCAAACAAGTGATTGGGAAATAAAAACCAGTTGTCACTATTAAATATTAACGACCATTTACTTTGTTGTTGAAATGAAATGCAACTAAAATTTGGTTGCTTTTATTATATTTTAACGACAAAATCTTTGTTACAACAACCAAATAAGTGGTAGGGATAAAAAAAATCGGTTGTCAATACAAACTTTTTACGACCAGTTATTTAGTTGATGAAACATTACATTTAACGACCAAACCTTTTGTAGTCGTTGAATACATTCGCCAACACCTCTTTGCCAACCAATGAACGACCAACTGATTTTGGTTGTTGAATGTAATTAACAACCAAAAATGTATATTTTACGACCATTTTTATGGTGATTGAATGTGATATTTCTTGTAGTTTCTACTTCCAAAATCCAACAGTTCCTCCATTTCCTCTCAATTTCGACCCCCTTAATTCCCTTCACTCTAGCAAGATTAGCTTTTCATTCAAGTTTCTACCCCAGTAGGTTTAGAGTCTCGGTTTTTATCAAGAAAGAATCAGTTCCTTTATCTTCAAGTTTCGACCCTAACAGTAGGCTTAGTGTCTCGATTTTTATCAAGAAAAAATCAATTCCTTTATCTTCAAGTTTGGGCCCGACCATAAAGCATTTAATCCTTTATTTTTGCTTCATTTTCTCCCACTGTCTAGTACCCATTTTGGCCGCCAAGAACATTCATTTGTTATTATCACTCAATTTACACTACAAAACTCAAATCTTTTAGAAGCAAAAAATGGCAAGCACGGGTCATCATTTGAGGAAATTAAAAGAAACTACCAAGTAAACCACTAGTCAACTCAACATAAATTCTTTTTGTTGCAAGATAGTTTGTTGTACTACCGAATTTAAGTCCATGATTTTTAAATTGAGAAAATATTTTGTAATTAAATTGATTGCCATGCTGAATGTTAAAGTCGAAAATTTATGATTGTGATTGAATGTATGTTAGTGATTGAAGGTAATCACTTTTAAGTTTTATGTGGTGTCGGTTACTGAATACGGTCCTATGTATGTTTCAAATATTTGGCATATCGCAATTTAATTTCATATATTTTTCTCACGTGTTAGTATATGTTTCTACTAAATGTTTCTTATGAAATACTCACTCCAAAATGAACAAATTTTTCGATTGAAATGGTTGGCGTTGGCGTGATGGCTTACTAGGCTAGCGATCATGAAGTGGATTTAATATATTTAAACTAAAATTTGGCATCGAGATAATCGAGTCAATCATGGTATGAATGCTATAATTTAGATGTTGGTTTTACAATATTTAATCATGTAAAGTAATGAGGAACAACGAGATGTTAGTTTAATCATCATTTAAATTTTTAAAGTTGAAATTGCCTCGTTTTACATTCGAAATTTCTGCTCCATCTCTACTTTAAAAACTCATAACTCTTTTTGTATTTGAAATTTTTGGGTGAAATTAGTGGTTATGGTTAAAATGACTCAAAAATTCTATTATATGAATTTATTATGAATGTTTTAGTGGGCTACCGAGACAGCTTTTTCAAGTAAATTTGACTAACTTTTCACCTACCAAACGACATAGCTATGGTTTGAAATTTTAACATGGCCTTGTCCAAGGTCCCAAGTATCTATAGTTAAAATTTTGAAATTTTTGGAATTCGTTTGGATGGTCA